>CAUYRH010140020.1:0-50285 GCA_963574655.1 Perodicticus potto
CGAACAAACGTATAATAAACAAAGGGAAATGATTACTGTAAACATCAAAACACTACTAATTGTTGGAAGGGGCTCTGACTGGAATAGGGCATGTAAGGGGATTCTGGGTAGCTGGCAAAGTTCAATTTCTTGACTTAAGTGGAAATTATAAGGTTAAAATAATTCTTATATAAATATATATGTGCATATGTTTGAATGCTGTCAATAAGTAGCCACACACATCTATTATGATGTAAATTTACACTAAATTTAAAACTCAGTTCCTCAGTTAAGCTAGCACACATCCGAGTTATGCTGGCCCAATAGCCAGGGGCGCCTTCTCAATGAAAACCAGGATACGTAAAAGTGAACTGATTTGTGTATGGTGTGTGGGCTGAGGGAGTGGTTTTCTATAATTGCGTTTTACTTCATAAAAAAAATTAAAGTACATGCCCCACGAATACCTTAAACACATGAATACTGGCTATTCTTTGAAGTAATGGCAAAGGCACACACGTTCTAGAAGAGTGAAAACTAGTGTGGAAACATTTTATGCCAATACATAGCAGGAACCCCAACAAGTCCGATGGGTCTGTTTCAAGTTTCTGGTACATGGCACCATAAACCTTCATCTAATGTAGCTGTGCTCAGCAAAGGTTAATAAGCTCTTCTCCATTATGGACTGGCAACTAATCATTTCAATTATCATTCAACATTTATTGGACACAGGGAACATAGAAGGCGATGGTAAATAGAACAGCAGAGTCCCTGCCAAATGGACACTCCAGACAAGGCACTTAAGATATGTAGCCCAATTATACCCAAGGAGGGCAAGGAAGCTCTCCTTCCACTGGGATGGCCATCCTTAGGTCAGACTCACCATACCGCCATACAGTTGCTGAGCTCAGAGTAAAGTATTAAGGAGGAATTTCCTCAGAAGAGCTTCAAAGGAGGTGTATGAAAGGTACAAATGGAAATTCAGCCTATAGAGTCCTAAAAATGTTTCCAAGCAGGGTAAATGGCATGAGAGAAATGGGAGGCTAGGTGTTCACGCACATCAAAGTGAGATCTATAAAAACGTGTTACATAAAGAGCAGAGGGCTGAAAAAAATTATTTAGAGGTCAAAACAGACAACATCAGAGAACTAATGGACACAAAGGAAGGGGTGTCCATGAAGCCTTTTCAGTTGCCAGGAAGACATGTGTCAGTGCTATAGAAGAGGAGAATTGTAAAGAAGGCATTTTGAATAAACTAGAGGAAAAAGGATGGCGAAAGAAACATCTTAACTACTAAATATACTTTCAAGGAAAGGGCAAGGTGGCTCACGCCTGTAATCCAACACTCTAGGAGGCCACGGCCAGTAGATCACTTGTGCTCACAGGTTCAAGACCAGCCTGAGCAACAGCAAGATCGTGTCTCTAAAAATAGCTGGGTGTTGTGGAGGCCACCTGTAGTCCCAGCTTCTTGGGAGGCTGAGGCAAGAGAATCACTTGAGCCCAAGAGTTTGAGGTTGCTGTGAGCTGTGATGCCACGGCACTCTGCTGAGGGCAAATAAATGAGACTGTGCCAAAAAAGAAGATATATATTATATGTGTGTGTGTGTAAGCCAACCTCTAGTTATCCAGGGAGGATATCACTATTTTCTTTAAAATAATGTAATGGATACTAAAACATAATGAGGAAAAATATAAGACTACAGAAATTGTGATCCAGTGTAATAAAGAGGGCATTAACAAAGGTACATTAACAGTTAAAAGGCGTGGGAAAATCAGTAACTTCAAATTATACTTTAGTTATCACGTGACATGCCACACACCAAAGAGTACACTGGCTTTGAGTCAGGGCAAAAGATGCCTATCTAGAAAAGAATGCTAGAATGGGTTAAGGGCAAAAAGAAGAGAAAGAAGAGAAAAGAAACCAACAGGGTCTAATTTCTCGCTCTACTCCAGTCTGAGTCTTTTGATCTCAGAAAGTCCATTGTGTGTTTACTAGTGTCTGGGTATGATCCAAATATTCTCTTCAGCTCTCTTTCACATTTTATTCGATCGAGAAAGATTTGGCAACTGTAATCTATTATGATGTCAAAAGGTAGCTGACAACATAAAATGTATCCCGCTGAGTTGATGCCGCACACGGCTAAATTTACAACAACATGAGTATCATAAAAATTATAAGAACTGCAAATTAACCACTGATTTCTAGTTCACTGACATAAATAATGGTAAGGACCTGGATAACTTCCAAACATCTTTACCACTGTTTAATTTGTCAAAATCTATCAAGAGCATTTCAACCACAAACCTGTCCTCGGAGGTGCATTATCATTCCCATGCTCGGATTAGCGGCGGTGGGAACCCAAGGCAGACTGCATAATTGCCAGGGCTCCTGAAGGGGCCTTCTCTCCCTCCCACAATTCCTCAACGCGTCAGTGTCTCAAGCTTTTCCTAAGGGCCATTCTTACTCTCAATTAGTTATTGAAGATCATTTAGAAATTTGGCTCTAATTTTGTTAAGAGATGTCTCTCTCTGCTCTCAAAATTAGTCCCTCATTACAGTGTTAAGGTTCCTACTGGGCTCAAATTAGCAAGATTCTCTGTTTACTTCATATTTGTAAAGCAGGGATGCTGGTAGCAGTATGGTGCGAGAGAGCAGTTAGCTGATGGCTGTTGGGAAACCCAGCGGGTGGAGAGGTCACACATTGAAACAAAATGACAAAGACAATAATTCTCTGAGAGTAAGTTAGATACAGAGCCACATGGCTACCTTCACCAACAATCAACCCTACCGACCGTTCCTATTCGTGACATGAAAAGAATATGTGTTTAATATACATACAAAAATCTCTCCTGAAAAATCATATTTTATTCATAGTGAATTTAAAATCACATTTAAAGTATGTTATTGCTCATGGGCAAACACCAGGATATAGTTAACAATAATAAAAATGGCTAAGGAATTGTTTGATATGAAAGACCAATGCCTTTAAAAAAGAAAAGAAAATCCCTCCAGGAGGAATTATCTTTTTATGCATCTGTGTGTGTGCCTGTGTGTGTATAACCTCCCGCCTGCTGTCCACCCACTGATGGATATCTAGAGCAAATTTATAATACTGCTGAAAAGAAACAAATTAAATGTTTGGCCATAATATTGTTAGCAAAAACAATCCATAGGTAGTTTCGTTGTCTAAGTAGAAGCTTTATATGCATTTGTGCAGAAACTAGGCAGTTCTAACTCTTTGATTAGGCCTAATCACTGGGAGTACGGAGATGTTTGATAGATACTAGGTAAACCTGGCATACACTCCTTGTGCCCAAATTGGTTTATTTCACATTTCTGTATTTTGGGGGAAAAGCAATTTCTGTATGACAGATGCACCCGGAGTTTGCCATGCAGCCTACACACAGAAAGGGCTGTAGAGTTGTAGATTTAGCAACAACCAAAAAATTACATTTTATTCTTATTTGCTAAAAAAAAAAGCATATTTTCTTCCTACGAATCATGTTTGTACTGAGTTAGTCCATGTCTACACAGAGTAAGTGAACAGTACAGATGAAACATTGATCTGCGTAAACCAAAGCTCCCGGTCATCTGCTACTGAAGAGAATGTTGCTTTGGCCTCAACTGGACCCTCCCAGCTGCCGTCTTGGTGTGTGCCACACCTTTGGGGGGCAAAACTCGATTGTAAGAGGGACTTTAACCCAACAAATGCAAGTAGTGTAAAAAAACAAAAAACAAAAAAACAGAAAACAAATATTCACTAATAAGCCATTAATCCTTCATTTCTCTTTACCTGTGTGAATATGGCCTGAATGTCTCTATCCACGTCAGAAAGCCGTTGTAAAACTAAATTATCCCATAGGGTGGGATAATTTCTAAGCCATAGAATGGAATGAAGTTCTAAGAGCGGGTGATATAACAAGAATGCCTTCTTTTGGCGTCCTCAGGAAAGTCTTCATGTACAAACAGAGTTCCAAAATATATGAGGCAAAACCTGACAGAACTGAAGGGAGAAAGAGGCAATTCAACAACAGGACAGAACGAGACATGATCAGCAAGGAAACAAGACATGGACAACACCGTGAACCACCCAGACCTGACAGATACCCCTACAAATTTCCATCCCAGAGAACAAGAGTAGACGTTATTCTCAAGGACGCTCTTCAGGACAGACCATATGCTAGGCCAGAAAACTTGCCTCACTATATTTTAAAAAAATGTTCTCCAATTACAGTGGAATTAAATTACAAGTCAATAAAAGAAATCTGGGAAAATCACAAATATGCAGAAATTAAATGACGCATTCCTTTAGAAAGAGTCAAAGAAGAAGTCAAGACAAAAATCAGAGGGCGGCACCTGTGGCTCAGTGGGTAGGCGCTAGCCCCATATACCAAGGGTGGTGGGTTCGAACCAGGCCCCTGCCAAAGTGCAACAAAAAAATAGCCGGGCATTGCGGCGGGCGCCTGTAGTCCCAGCTACTTGGGAGGCTGAGACAAGAGAATTGCCTAAGCCCAAGAGCTGGAGGTTGCTGTGAGCGGTGACACCACAGTACTCTAAGGGCAACAAAGTGAGACTCTGTCTCAAAAAAAAAAAAAAGACAAAATCAGAAAACACTTTGAGATGAATGAAAATGAAGATATACTAAAACTTAGGAGACACAGGTGAAGCAATGCTCAGAGTGAAATTTATACCTGTAAACACCTATATTAAGAAAGAAAAAGATATCTCTAACTCCAACTTATTGGAGTTAATCACCTAGTTACAAATCCAACAACATATCCTAGAACTTGATTCTCCAGACGTAAGACGGACTAACTTCTAAAGCAGTCATTTTTATTCAGTAAAGACACAAGAGTGAAGCTATAGATCTAAAACGTCCCCCCAAGCTATTTATCTGTGGAAGTTTCTGACAAAACATGATTCTCTTCTTACTGATTTCCTAAATGAGGAAACGGAACTCACACAAAAAATTAGCAGAAAAAAACACAGCTTTGAAAAACACAGGTTCTCTGAATTTGAATCTGGTTATTTTTTTCTGCTACACTAATATTTTCCCTTGTGAATACAATTGTTTTGTAGCTTATCGTGTATGTGCTGCAAGCTCCTAACCTGTGGCTTACTATTGCCATTCTCTTTCCTAGATGTCCATAAGCATTTTCACATACACGTCAGAAATTACAAGTCTATTTTACAAATCCATCATACAAATCAAGGATGGGGATCTTTATTCTTACAAACCACGAGGAAGTTCTGGGAGACCATGTGATACGGTCTTAGGGATCTGAAACTGACTCTGGAAAGACAGAGGGACACAGAGCATCTTACTGGTCGGGGATCTAAAACGGTGAAGCAGTGAAAATCTGGAGTATAAATGCAAACAGATCTTGGTCCAAACCTCATATCTGCCTTTAAAATTTTTTAATATTGAAATAATTACAGACCTGAAGAAGCTACACAAATAGTGCAAAGAACCCCATATGCCCTTCCTCCAGATTCCCCCAATATTGACATCTCATATACCTGCCTACAATATCAGAACCAAGGAAACGGCATTAGCACATCACTGTTTAACTAAATGAGACCTTACACAGCTTCAGTCACTTCCTCTGTAACTCCAGGCAATTTAATGCAGGTAATCTCTCTGAGCCTCAGTTTACTCACCCTTAACATAAAGGTACTGAGAGGAGCTACTTCGCAGTACTTCTAAGGATTCCTTAAGATGGTTTCAGCACATTGCTTATAAAGATAGTTAGGCATATGTAACAACTTGATAAATGCTCACATTATAATTACTAAACAAAACTTTTGGGATTTCCAGTGTGCTCTTACACTTTCCCCAAGGCCCTTCTTACTTCTCATATAGAAATGGCACCTGCCAACATTTACAGTCTGGTAATCCCAAAGGACATCAACACCAAAAAAACAACAAAATGTAGCCTAACTGTAAAGACTGAAAGGAAATCTAACTCAGAATTGTTTTCCTTACGCACAAACACTGTTTTTTTCTTTTTGTTAACTTAAGTCTTTCCAGCAGTGAAATGACTCAGGTGCTACTGAAAATGACTTTTGATGCCTCTGGGAGAAAAAGGAGCAGACCAACTAAAATAGCTGAATCTGAAACTGATAATCTATAAGTAATTGTACTTTAGCTTTGTGTCATATTGTTGTGGGGAAAAGGGTATTTTTCTCCCCTGTGAGTTTTTAAGTCTCAAGTAGATTGTTTTTCTGTTGTGTGTTTGTTTGGGCTTTTGTTGTTATTGTTGTTGTTTGTTTGTTTTTTTGAGACAAAGTCTCACTCTATGCCCAGGCTCCAGTGCCTTGGCATCAGCCTAGCTCACAGCAACCTCAAAGTCCTAGGCTCAAGCTATTCTCCTGCCTCAGCCTCCTCAGCTGCTGGGACTATAGGTATGAGCCACAATGCCCAGCTAATGTTTCTATTTTTAGTAGAGATGGGATATTGCTCTTGCTCAGGCTGGTCTTGAACTCTTGCCCTCAGGGATCCTCCTGTCTCAGCCTTCCAGAGTGTTCGGATTACAGGCATGAACCACCCCACCTGGCCTCAATTAGACTCTTTGACTCAAACAGCTCATCAAATACAAGCTTGGCTCTACCCTGCCGGTCTCCAAATCTGCTGGTGTCAACACACAATGAGAGCAGGAGTCTAAGGGCTCAGCTTCTTCCTAGGTCTTAAACATATCTCTGTTTGGATGTACTTGAACATGCAATAAAGAACTACATGTACAAATAGTTCCAGTTCCACGCTAGGGACTATGCCTGGGCCCTTAGCCCCAACAAATGTGTGAGTCTACCCAGGGTCCCTCTGGCTTCGGCATGGCAGACACAGGTCAGTACCCAGAATGCCCCTGGGCCTTACCTTCTCCACAGCTACATCTTAAAGACACAAGTGTTCAATTTATAATGAGGAAAGAAGAACTTTGCTGGGCTTTCCCCTAGCTCTGAAATTGTCATACTTTGAGGAGGGGTAAATGATCAACCTTAATTTAAGGAATTTTTTTGTCTACCTTTTTTCCTGTTCTTTTTTTTTTCCTTTTTGCAAATTAGCTACATTTTCAAAACGTGCCTCCCACAAACACTCTGAAACCCTAAAGTGTCTGCTCCGTTTCTTTTAATAGACATTATTTGGAATCAGTTAAAAGGACAAATAGTATGTCCACTCATCAGCCAAACAGCTGAAGTGGACATTTTTGGTTCATTTTAGTACTCAGACCTCTCTTCTGTTCTTCTTAAGTCAGAGCAAATAGGAATCATATTTGGATCGTTTCAGCTTTGATTTCAGATTAGGGCAGGAATCTTAAACCTAGAGATCATTAAGGACATTACCTAGTGCTAAGATCAGAGGAAAATCATTTAACAAATACTACAGGACTTGATCCATTTTACACCACACATACCAATTAACTTGTCTATAAGCCTCGGTTTCTCCCTCTCAAGATTTATGTGTAACTGGGTTAAAGAAAAGGCTTGGGGATACGGGGAAATAACTTATTTTTTATTTTATAAAATATACCAACACAGTGAAACCCTGGTTTCCTACCTGAATTGAAAAGAAGATGCCTTTAATTCTGTGTGCCTCTATCCCTTGTCCAGTTCCAACTCCCTTTTTCTCAACATGAACATATGTTTCCCTTAAAATTACTTCTTTTTTCCTACCCTGGTGTTATGCAAGATTCCTGCTTATTTTGGCGATGGAAACAAAATAAGAAGAGCCACCCAGAGTTCTCCATTCCAAAGGGAGGAGCTTCCCAAGAAAAGCAAAGTTTTATTGTTGTATTTCCTTTCAGCACTGGCGAAGAGCAAGAGAGACTGTTCACCAGAGAAATTCAGTGCAGATGAGGGAACTGGTCCTGAAATACTTATTTAACCATGAATGGCATTGAATGGCAGGTTTGGGCAGGGACTATCTATAGGCTCATGATCAGTCACTGCATGTAAAAACAAACAAACAAAACCACCAGAAATTGGCAAAATATATATGTGTGTGTGTGTGTGTATGGAGTAAGGTGGTTAAGTAGGTCCAATAGGCAGTAAGAAATGGTGCTTTTTGAACAGAGTGTGAAGAAAGGAGATGCTTTTTATTTCATAGAGAGCCCAGGAAAAATCAAATTCTCAGATTAAAAAAGGCAAACCTAGACTTTATTTTTAGGATCAAAGTGCTCACTAAAATCACCATTGGCCTAGGTGAAAGCTTTAAAAGTTGAGGAGGGGCTAGCATACTTATGCAAGAAAAACAAAGAGAGACTTACATATAGGATATTGGTTTCAATGAGGAAAGGTGAACGCCAAAAACAGTATAAGAACTAATCACTCACATAATAGATTACTGTGAGCAAAGCTCTCCTGCAGATGTTGGAGTCAGTGATCTAAGCCTCACACTTGGAAAGGTTGTGTGACTGGAGCCATGATATATAAAGTAAGACCCAAGTGCCAAAGTTTTGATTTAGCCAAGCAAACGTGGCTGTTTTTGTTGGGTGGAAGAGACATTTTTTTCACTGAGCAAAGAATTACAGTAAACATCTGCTAACCATGACCACAGAAGAGGTGGTTGTTTTCATCCAAGGTCATTTTAAAGGAATAAATTTAATTAATAAAACCGCATAGTAATAGTATCCAACCTTCCAATAACTCTGCTTGCCTGTATCCACAGACCTATTCATTAAGGACGCACTTAATCGAGAAAGTTTCCCAACGTTACCATTAAGACTTCTTGAGGACCACGGATGTGGTATAAGGATTTCCCATCCCAAGGGACATTTGAAAACCCAAGTCGACTTTATTTCTTATCTCATTCCTCAGGCAGCTGTTTTCTAGAGAACTTTTTTGCTCTATTAGCAAGACTTTATTATGATACATATATTATTTAGGTAACTAAGCTCCGTTTTTAAAAGATGGAAATTAATGGGTTGAAAGCTTGACCTCACATATAAACCTCCCAGGCTGTGTCTCTCTGTCAAACCGCCTTGTTGAAAATAACTATAAGAATTAATATAATCCAGAATAATTTGGGTTTTTAAAAATTCCTTATTTGGTTCTTTCTTGAGGAAGGCATGGGGTGGCAGGGAAGCTAGCAGGAAACTGAATTATTCAGGCTGATTGTCATTCAGATCCATCAAATTAGAGCTCAAAACATCACTTTGGCTTTGAATAACCAGCCATAACTGCTCCAAAATGAGAGACACCCATAATTATCATGATTAAGTATTCCTTAATTAAGAAAAAAATAATCAAATTCATAAAACCCCAACTTCCACTCTGAGTTAAGTGAACTTCTGCATCTGCTTTCAATATCAGGAGATTCTTGTAGACTAGAAAAGCCAGTTTTACCTAAACTAAACTAGATGTTACCACTAAATAAAAATGAAGAACTAAAAGGTTTACTATTTCCATCCAGAATAACGGGAATATGATCAATCGATAAGACACTAAGTATGTGGAATGAAAAGAATATAGTGTCCCCCATTATCTCTTACTAGGCACAGTAGGAGATTAAACAATAATAAAATAGGATAATCACAACGCTGTAAGTTATATGAATGTGGGCTCTCTCGCTCACTATTGTAATGGACTGTTCTCACCTATTTCAGACCATGGCTGACCACAGGTAACTAGGGAGATCAAAACGGTGAGTAAGGGGGGAATACTGTATTCTCTCTCTCTCTTTTTTTTTTTTTTGGAGACAGAATCCCACTATGTCACCCTCATTAGAGTGCCACAGCATCATAACTCACAGCAACCTCAAACTCTTGGACTCAAGTGATCCTCTTGCCTCAGCCTCCCAAGTAGCTGAGACTATAGGCACCTGCCACAGTGCCCGGCTATTTTTAGAGACAGGGTCTAGCTCTTGCTCAGGCTGGTCTCAAAAGCAATCCACCCACTTTGGCCTCTTTTCCCTCTTTTGATTTCTCTATTTCCCATGGAACTAGAACATAAAACAAGATTTCAGGAAGCTTACTGAGAAAATATTAAATTCATCAACTCCATTTAGTCCAACAGTGACAATACGGGACACAGTCCCAGTTGTTGAACCAACTCTAATTGCTGCTCAGGAGCCTAGAAGCGGGCGGTCATCCATGTTTCATCTTTTGTGCCTCCAGTCTTCAACAAATACCTATGAAACACCTCTCTGGGCACCAGTTACTATGTTCAGAGTGTGTGTGTGTGTACAAGTGTATGTATGTGCTCACAAATGGGGTGCACCAGAAGTGGGAGTAAGGCGTGAGGTGCCATCTTGTAAATGTTAACTGATACTTGATCTGGGGTAGTTATTAATATGGATTTCAGGGTTTGGGTAAGTCTGGGAAATTATTCCATGTTTCACAATACTAAGAGTTATATGCTAAGAAAGGAAAGGAGGAGACAGAAATAGAGTAAGCAAGCAAGTTGATACCCCAACTCCTCTTAAGGGACAAGGAACATTAGACAAGAAGACAACAGGGGCCCCGTCATATTTCACAACCGCCAATACCTTCAGCTGTAAAGGACAGCCAGCCTAATGTACCCACTGAACCACCTCACACAGTCAAGTAACTCCAATACCACAGGCCAGTGTGGCCGGGAGTGGGATATAACCACGTGCCACTACACTAAATCATACTCAAGCAAAAATGGGATGCCTCCCCCATATATGTATAATCGAGGGATTAAATAAACTCTAGTTTTCAAGCCTTAAATCTCAAGCTTTTAAGTATATTCCCAGGGAAAGAGAATATGACAAATGTCATTCATAAAAAAGAAAAACACTTAGAAGAAACAATTCTTTATCTTTTTTAAATTCCTTTACGAAATGCATCATTTTAACGTAACGCATTTATCCATAAATGTAAATTTGTTTTGATAAAATGAAGAGCCTTCTCATCCAAACTGCACAGTGATGCTTTCTACCCTGATCTGTTATAACTCAGTAATCAGAGTTAACAGACTGCCTAATTAACCAAGTCATCATTTGCCAAGATCCAAATATGGGAAGAGTTGTGGGCCAAGGAGAGAATATGATGAACTTGAAAATTATTAATTCAGGGAAGCAATAAAAGCATGTGGATTCAAAGTCCTCTGCTAAATTCTCATCATCTTTAACATCTTTAATTTTTTAATAAAATACATGTGAAAATAAAAACTATATCCATTCAGGGCACTTGGGAAAACATTCTTTACATCAACTAGCTAAGTGGACATGAGTAATTTTTAAGTCTTTAACAACCGATAAGGTAAAAATCATAGATGCCTTCTGATAGTAACCAATGACGTCCGTGGGAGGCCTTAGAAGGCACTGGCATCATACTCAGAATTTCACATGGCTCAAAATGTTTATTCTCCGTATCAACCCTAAGCCTTTGGAAAGTATTGTTTTTATTTGCAAGTTATCAGATAGGAAAAATGAAGTTCAAAATACTTTGTTGCCTCTACCCTCCCCATCAGAATGTATGAATAAACAACATCCAACCCTTTCAAAATTCTCAGAAAAGTGGAATAACAAATTCTGTAATTTAACTTACTAAGATTTCACTCATGGGCCTGGCACAGTGGCTCACGCCTGTAATCCTGCCATTCTGAGAGGCCGAGGTAGGTGGACGGCCTGAACTCAGGAGTTTGGGCCCAGCATGCCCAAGAAGGAGACCCCATCTCTTATCTCAAAAAAATACAGGGTGGACAGAGTTGGTGAGCACAGTAAATTGCACACAAACTTTATGCCCACACTGTAGAAAAAAAAACAAGTACTAGACGTTGTGGCAGAAGGCTGTAGTCTCAGCTACCTGGGAGGCTGTGGCAAGAGGATCTCTTGAGCCCAAGAGTTTTGAGGTTGCTGTGAGCTATGACACCACGGCACTCTACCCTGGGGTGACAGAGGGAGATTCTGTCTCAAAAAAAATTTTTTTCCCCACTTATGGAGGCTTTAGCTATTCATTTATTATGTACTCACTAGGAAATAACAAATGGAGGTAATCTGAAAGATGCATGTGACTTAACCGTACAAAAATCTTTCATCAGCAGCTTTTTATTTCCATTATTTCCATTGTTGACAAGACTTGTGGCATTTTAGCAGGGCTAAGATATTTTATAAGCCAATTTTCCCAGGTCATCCAAAAGCAAGTCTGAATATAACATAGGATTGAAAGCTACAGAAAAAATGCTAAGTCCACCATAAGACCATTTTCTCTTCGTCACTTGGCAACTCTACTCATTCTCTGAGGCCCCAGCCAGGTCACTGCTTCTGTGTGGCTTTCCAATCTCCTTGCCCGACCCCCTCCCCAATCACATACACACAGACCATCAGTGTTCTTGGAGTTTGTCTATCATCCTATTATACTTGGCTTGTCTATCTGCAGATCTAAGCATGTTCAAATCAAGTATCTTACCATAGGACCTCATTAGGGACGGAGAGTAAAGGGATGGTTGGAGAGAAGAACAAATACATAGGGGGGAGGCCGGCAGCAAATGAACTCCAGACACCTTGAGGACAGAGGCATGGTGGCATTTCTGGGGTACAGCCTTCTTTCAAGCTAGTAAATGTCACTGGAGATGTCCGAGTACTAGGCACACAGCTTCATAGGGAAAATCTCAGAGATGAAGCTCAATCATGGTTAGCCGGACCACGTGGTATTTACAGGTTCTTTCTCCTACCCTATAAACTCCACGAATCCACTGTGCATCAAGTAATATCACAGTACCACGGCTCACAGGCACAGCCATTCTCCCAGACTTCTACCTGCTTCTTTTAAACCAGCACCCTTCTCCCCTACTCTCCACTGTCCTGTGTAGGTCAGAGGCCACCCGTGGTTTCAGAGATGGGAACACAGCCCACCCTAGACCCAGCACGGCCCCTGCTCAGTCCTGCCGCAGCTGCAGAGTTTTTCAGGCAAAGGCACACACCAGACCAATCACAGAAGCGAGAAAACCCACGTTCTGTGACAGCTGCTAGAACTCTTAAGAAAAGATTCCTTTCCGCTGAAGTCACTAAGAAAACAGATTCATGAAAGGTTATCCTGGCACAACCTGGGCAACGCCTCTGTCAATGAATCCCACGTGGAGTGTACCACAGGCAGGAGACCGAGACCAAGACTTAATGGCACGGTCTGAAACCCCTTCCTCCACACGTCCCCATAGCTAGTTCTACCTTCGGCTTTTCAATTCATTCCCATTTATGCCTAAGGGGTCACTCAGACCAGAGACCTCATAAATGGTGAGCTCAGTATGTTAATCTCCAGACACATGAAAAGTGGTCTTCTCTTTGTGTTAACAAGGAGATACTGATATTTCAACCCTTTAAGTAAAAATCACCTGTTTGCAGTCCTTTACAACTGGCCTTTATACATTTTTTTCCATACCTAATAGTTTACTAATATCTGCAGGCCAAAGTTCTTGGCACATAGCTTATGAATCTGTAACTATGAGACCATGTAACTAAAGGCCCTCTAACTCTGTTAGCCAATAATACCGCCAAGTACCCCAAATCTTCACCCTGGTAAATAAAAAGCTTTCCAGGTAAATGTTTCCAAGAACTAATGGAACATTCTGAACCTATTTTCTGGGAAAACACCCAGGGACAGGACTTATGCTTTGGGAAGGAGACCCTTCTTGCTTGCTATACTTTTTCACACAGGTGATTGAGCGGAACAAATCAATTACTGGGTGGTCAGAGGCTAATGCGAAATAAAATGAAGGCCACAGAGAGGAGGTTAATTAGAATAATGTGCCAGGGAAAAGTGACTCAAAGATCTAGAGAAAATGTCTTAATGGACACATTCAACTGGAGATAGAAAGATGCCAATTAAGTGGCTGTCCTTGTTCCTAATAATATTGGGACATACTTTCATTTCCCATAGCTCTTATATTAGCAAAAAGAATTAAAGCATTTGAAAAAGCCTAGTAAGATCAAGCAGGACCTATAAGATGGTGCTGAAATCCAAAGGCCCCACCTACAGTACAGAAGCAGTCCGAGAGCAAAAAACGTACACTAAGACAAAACTATGCCTGCCAATCAACACCCCGAGAAAATGCTTGCCTGAGGAAGGCAGGCCAACCACGTGGTACGGTGATTAAGAGCCAGGGGACCAGAGGAAGGAGTGCCAGGGTTCAAAGTCTAGTTTTGCTTTTTGTAACAGAGAAGTCTGGGGGAGTCATTTAGCCTCACTATGCCTCCGTTTCCTTATCTGGAAAATGGATTTTGAGAATGGTAATCACCTCAGAGATTTATTGTAAATTAACAAGTATCAATTGCTTAGAATCCTGTCTAGCACACAGTAAATTCTCAGTTAAGGTAGCTAACACGGGGGAGGCTTTTCATAGGCTAGAGTGTTCCTCCTAATGCTGTTTGTCAAAATTTCTCAGGATTAGGTTTCTTGTGGCTTCCGAAGATTCAACTTGTCCCTCTACTTTTTCGGGCAGAAGGGGGAAACGCACATGTAGGATGTTGGCGAGAGCATGAAATGCAACTCCTCTGAGGTACGTGCTTCTCCATAGACTTAGGAGGCCTCAGCATCACTTCTAGGAGCAGAACTCGAAAGAAACTGCCATGCTCAGAAAGTGCCCCAGGCGAGGGAGGATGGTTGGTGTCACCACTCAAGAATGACTGGGGACAGACACCGGCAAAAGATGAGACAGAGCTCTTCCAATCAGAACATCTAGAGCAAAAGGTTTCTGCTCATGAGAGAGATGTCGGTGAGAAACTCAACCCCCGCATATCTTAACCGAAGTCACCTGGCACTTACTTTCTATACCCAGCTGGACTCAGACCATGCAGCAAAATTTAAAACATTTTTTTTTTTTTTGAGACAGAGTCTCACTCTGTGTCCTTTGGTATTGTGTTGTGGCATCACAGCTCACAGCAACCTCCAACTCCTATTTATTTTATTTTTGTTGTTGACATGTTGACTGTTGGGTGTGGATGACCTGTCGCAGATAATACAAGTTACAAACCTCAAATGCTGTGATGGCTTAATGGGCTTAGGCAATTCTCTTGCCTCAGCCTCCGAAGTAGCTGGGACTACAGGTGCCCGCCACAATGCCCCACTATTTTTGTTGTTCCAACCCGCCACCCTCGGTATATGGGGCCAACACCCTATCCACTGAGCCCACAGGTGTTGCCCCAGCAACATTTAAAACATTAAAGGACAAAAAAAAAAAAAACACCTCCTAACCTTTCCCACTGTATTGCCAGGAGAATGGCAGGGGGGCTGAGCTAGCCTGTCAAGCATCCCATGTAAACAGCTTAATCAAGATTCATATTACGTTTCCCCTTCCACGAATTATTATTTTAGTTTCTGAAATTGTATCTGGAAATGGGGTGTTATATATTTTTAGAGATGCAAAAAAGCTGGGTGTTAGCCACTCTAAAGACAATTTATCACTGAATCTCACCAAAGTTTTTCCGGACTTGTTCACTTGAACTTCGAAAATTCACTAGATTTTATCATTATCCTTTTCTTTCCTAAAAAAGGATATTAGTGACCAAATTTGATGCTTTTACCTATAATTTAATCATATCCTTTTATTTTTATACATTGAGAGGGTATAAATTATGAACTAAAAGAAATGAATATTTTAATTTCTTTAATAAACTATTCTTCTGTAAGTCACGTACGTAAGCTTGTGTGATCTATTTCATTCTTTTCCACCAGAAAGTTATGTGATACAGAAAGAGATAGGTCTCTCTCCATGCTTCAGCTTTTACATAACAAATTCACAATGAACAACACATGTTACCCACTGACATGATGGAACCACATAGCAAAAATAACAGATCATCTTCTTTAAGCAAGTAAAAGCAATCACTGTTAACAATGAAAGATATTTATATCTAACTCCTTTCCAATTATACAGACTTTGGTTTTCTATCAAAAAAGAAGTTATGTGAATTTTCAGGACAGATATATCAAGTATGTATACATTTTTAAAAAATAGACAAGAATTTATGGGAAGTTTAAGACACCCTCTATTGCAAGGCAGGAGGTCAAACTAGCTTTGATTATCTTAATAGCAAAATGTATCCCCAGCAAGGTTGCCTAAGGACACCTCAGTGCCTCAAACTCAGAATTTCTATGGTTTTGTGTATGAGAATCAGGCTCCAAACATTAAGCCATCACAGCATTTGAGGTTTGTAACTTGTATTATCTGCGACAGGTCATCCACACCCAACAGTCAACATGTCAACAACAAAAATAAAACAGACTCTCCCACTGCTTGTTCATGTTGTGCTTTTGCGTTCTAAATTTAATTCAGCCCACAAAACAAGGGCAAATATAATCAGGAATCAAGGTCCTCTGCCATCTTTGACACCTGCAAAATGGAGATTGCAAGGACGCTCGAGATGACTCTTGTCAGAGGAGCTTCCCACAGTCTCTACAGATCCTTCCAAGTCACCAGCACTGTTGTTCTGTTCCAGACCCTGTGAAAAGTGCGGCACACACACCACCTATTTTAATCCTTGTAGTAACACCGTGAGCCAGGTGATGTTATTACCTCGGCCTCAGGTAAGTAATCTAAATCCTAGAGAGACAATCATTTGTCCAACAAGCCAGGGAATGAGAGTGCTGGGATTTGAGCCGGGAACCCAACATCCGCAATGAACCGGCATCATCCACAATATGCTTTAGGCCCAAATGGCAGGTGATTCTACGTTCACAGGGAAGGTGACGCGTGACCCCTTCTGGATAAGACACACAGATGATACGGTTTAGAGAGGAAATTTTGCAAGGGCAGTGTTCTCTTCCTACAACAAAGTTGATGTGCTCAGCTCTTTTTATTTATTCCCTCACCCAGATGGAGTCCTCTCATGTACCAAAGATGCATTGAAACTCTCAGGGAAATTTCCAAATGTACTCTGACTGATTCGATAAATGCTGACTGTGTGCATGCCCACTGGACACTGGGCGCTGCTAACCACGGGAAGCCACACAGAAGACAGGGCCGCCCCTTGCTTATTACCTGGTGAACGGGTACATTCCTGACCTGACAGAAGCTGTGACATATGGAACAAAGAGGCCTGCAGAAAAGGAGGTGATCAGCAAAGGCATGTCCAAAAAGTCCATAACCAAACTGAGCACTCAGGAATGAGGAGGAACCCTGGGAAACAAAGAAGTTCTTCCAGGCAGAGTTGCATGGCCTAGAGGCAAGGGAGTTTTTATGGCATTAGAGCACAGTAATGGTATTTAGATAAAATACTGGCAATCATATAGCAAAAGCTCAAATTTTCCAGGAGTCTTTTGAACAGGCAAGATCTTCAAGGCACTAATTCTACATGGTGAACCTGATAAAAGTGGAGTCTATGTCAGGCAGACTCTTATAGCACTAACAAAGGCTGGGGTCAATCCCCCCAAGATCATCAGTTCTGTGATAGGGGTTCAATGTCAAGGAAATTGTCATTGCAGACTCCCAATTATAGGTGGTGTGACTCTGACTCATCTCACTCAGCAGTGCTCAAAAACTCAGGGGACAACCAGGGTTACATGGTTGCTGCTGTTTCCCAATATTGGGATGCACCGCCCACGGGGCCATCCTTGAGTACTGCCGGCAATCTTTGTCACAGTCATGCAGTAGCTTCTGGGTACACATGACACTGTTCTCTGAGGGCCACTTCCAAGAAGAACTGTGGGGGACAGTACCTGTTCTGCAGAGTCAGCACAGAGGCAGGCACAGGAGATGAGGTGGTACAGCATCAGCCTGCATGAGCCAAACCCTACAGTTTCAGATAATCATCAGCAATACCAACTTGAAAGCAGTTAGTGAATTCTGCTTGCAAGTAGGCCCATTGTCTGACTAAGTAAAAAGAAAAAAACAGAATAAAAAAAGAACTGCACGCCTCTCGGGAAACTGTCAAAACAGGACCCAGAGACCTAAGCTCTGCTAGCAGGACATGTCCAGTTGTATACATGGCTATAGGTGACCTTGATGATGGGCAATAGGACCACCTCTCAAGGCGCTGCTTGAAATTCACAAGGGAATCCCAGTTGAGACTCCATGGACTGTGAAACAGACACCATCTTCCAGTGAAACAGCCAGCAGCGAGTGAAGCAGCCCAGGGTGGTAAAAACTCCCCCAGACAGGGACTTCCACCATCTCACTCACCACTGCCTGGTACAACACTGGCATTATTACGTACCGGAATCTCAGCTAAGAACTTTACAAGTTACCACCTCACTAACTCTTTACAATCAGCTAGCTTCTATTTTTATCCACGTTTCCCATATAAGGAGGCCATGGCCCAGAAAGATTAAGTAACTTGCCCAGGATTGCTCATCCAGGAAGTGGAAAAGGTGGAATTTGAGTCTAAGCCGATCTAACTTCAAAGCACACTCTTAACCATGCTGCTGTCCTGTACCCACAGCAAGTATTCCATAAATGTTTCTGAATGCATCCATTACCGTATGTTTTATATCACCTATCACAGGCTGGGAATTTTCATTCTACTCATTCTATGACACGGACACGTTCACAAGAGTAACTTACAGCCCAATCTGCAACAGAAAACTTGGACCGGGGTAGCTCACTTCCCCGCTCCCAATCGCAAGGTAAGCCTTCGGCAGAAATAAGGAGAGCCGCAAATCACAAAAATGAAGGGTGGATAGTTTTGTCTTGTCTTTGAACCTATCTATGTAAGAACAAAGAGACAGTGCAAAAGCTGTCAGTGACATCCCCTGCACATATTGGGGAGCAGAGAAGTGGGTGGGAGTTTGCGTGTTGCTGGGACCTGATGTTTGTTGACACTTAAGCCTTAACAAAATCATCTTATACCCACATGAAAGAAAACCATTAGCATATTAAGAACTTAAATTCTGCTTTGTAGCTCTCTTGAGAAAGAAATGCGTTTCTCAGATTTGCCATGGCACTTTCATTAAGAATGTTATGGTCGTAAAATATCTCTGCTAAGAATCTGATAGGCTGAAACAGATAAAATGCCTACAAGACACAAGTCAATAGGAGGCAGAAAGCATTCATTAAAAATAAAAATAAAAATAAAATTATGTAAGAAAAATAGAGACTTCTAAATTTTCTATAAATATCCACAAGCGTTTCTTGGTAACCACACACTTTTTCTCCTTTAGTATTACAATTCACCAAACTGACCGAGTCTAAGGATAGGCTTCGTAGGTGCCCTTCTTACGTAGGGTTGGTTTATAAGATGCCAGGAGAAGTCACTGGGTAAGGCTCCAGGGAAAGCCCTTTAAAGCATTCTACACCAACCAGGAGGGCTACTTTTTTTCTCTTGCATTTTTCCCTGTTACTTTCAGGGTGTAGAGGCAATGGCTGGAGAGCCAGCAGCTACAGTGTGACCTTGAGGATAAAGCAACACCCCTGAACAGGACGATGGAAGGAACAGACTGCATCTTTCCAGAAAAGATGTCTTTGTAAGAGAGAATGCATAATTTTTACACTTACATAGTTACATCTCTATTTATTAGAAACAATTATGAAGTGATGTACTAATAGTGTTTTTAGACCACACTACAATCTTTTCTGTAAAGAAAAAAAAAAAAAAAAAGACTAGAAAAATTCATGAATTGGGATTCTGATTACCCCTCGATTTCCAAAGCTGTTTGTTTAAGTAAGACTTTCCTTCTTAATTAGTACTGGTGGTGCAGGGAAGGATATCTGTTGAGCCTGTCTCCAAGTTTTGACATGTAAAACTTGTGAAATTCAAACATACTTGTAGACATCTGCAGCATTATTATTTATTAAGGCCTACATTAAAGGTGGAAGATCACACAGCACCTCTCAGATTCTTATGATTAAAGGAAATTTAATCGTTCTTCATTGGCATTTGATCTTTAGCCTGCCGTAATCTACCAGGATACCCCCTCGTCCATATTTGATACTAAAAAAGACATTTCAACAGCTTGTCCGTCAACCATAAAATAGAAGGTACGGATAGACAAACCACATTACTCAGAAAATAAGAGAGGTTTTCCCCACACTATTTAGCTCATGAAAGCCCAATGTGATTAAAAAGGTGAGGCAGGTATACTCCACAGGGGAACCAAAATGACTGTAGAGCCCTCCATGACACTGGTAATCAGTTTCGAAATTCTCAAAGTGCTTTCACATATATTATATCTTTGTTTCATCCTTACAACATCTTCCAAGGTAATTAAGGGCAGGTATTTTTCATTCCCGTTTCTTCCAGATAAATGGCTCGCCCAAGGTCAGAGGGATTGGTACCCAGAGAGGTGTCAGGTTCACAGGTCAAATGACCCCTCTGATGCCTCAGGTCAAGGGGCAGCAAATCACAGCCTTCAGGCCAAATATGGCTCACGATCCATTATTGTAAATAAATTTTCACAGGAACACAGTCACACCCATTTGTTTGCGTATCATCTCTGGCTATTTTTGTGCTGTAACGGTACAAGTGACTGGTTTCCAAAAACGGCTGTATGGCTCTTGAGTATGCCCTTAACAAATAAAGTTTGCCAACCTCGGCGTCAGGCCACCTTCCCACAGATAATGATCCAAGTTATAAACCCTGTTCTTAAAAACAATAAAGTCATCATGGACGGCAGCTACATTCAAACGCCTTCTAGCTTTGCAGGCAGTCCATTATCCTCCCCGGGATTAATACCGACTGCTGCCTGCACAGGTGGGTGGGAGTTTTTAGGGAGTACACAATACCAGTGGCGTTTGGCACTTACCCTGAAATGTTAATGCGTCTCACAGCCATAAAAAGCCTAGGTTCACTGGGAGGGGGCATGCACAATGCCACGGGACTGCAACACACAGGGGGATACTGGAAGCAAAAAAGAAAAGCAGAGGTTAAGTGAGAAAGCAAACTGTAATGCTTCAAACCCTGCACAGGTATGCAAGCCTAACGTATTCCCAGTTGACACAGCACCCTTATCCTCAATATATAAGCCTGTGTCTAAGTGTCTCTGTTATCCTTTCTTCACGAGCCTAAATTATAATTTTGCTGCAAGTTTTGGTCTTTAAGCTACTTTCACTGAACGCAGTAGAAGCAACAAGAGGAAATAAATATACAGACACAGGCACCCCCAGCAAAACAGACAAGCTCTCTGCCACCAGCAAGACACAAAATCTTACTTCCCGCAGTTAGCAAGCCTTTCTTCAGTTGCATTTCAGAAACACGAGGAGGTTGTGACACAGCCTTCTCATGGGAACAGTGTGTGCATGTGCTGAGGCTGCAAGCTCTCGTGGCTTACTCGAGTTATTAGAATATTTACCAGACCTAATTCCAAGTAAGTAGAAGCTGCTGACAGATAAGTCAACTCCTCCTCAAGCACTTTCAGAAAGTTTTTGTCAATAGCTGTCAATAGTAGGGTATCACCTGCCAGGGTCTTTCCTCGCATAGATCCTTGAGAGAATAAGGCTATCTATGCTGCCCTCAAGATTACAGAAGGGACTCTATCTAATACAGAAAAATAAAACTACAGAATGAGTAGAAAGCATGAGACCTCGGGGAAATGGGGGAGCGCTGCTCTCTTTCAATAGTAAATTCAGGCAATCCTCTGCAAACCTATGCATTTTCTAACCTAATCAGATGGAGAAGTTGAAACTAAAAAGGAGATGCATGAAGTTTTATGATTTGAATAGTCACCTGTCTCCGGAAACTGTGTGGTTATCTGTCTACCAGAACTCAGAAGAGAGTTAAGAAGGAGATGGTGCCCCTGGGATGTGTCTCTTCTAGAGATGAGATCGATTCAGAATAGGTTTGTCGAGACTGTTTTCTAGGTATCGGTTGCCTGGTGTGCATAAACTGTTAGCCAAATGTATCACGGCTTAAGAATCTTCATTCTTATATGGGTTAAATGTGCTGTGCTAGCATTTTTTTTCTCTGAAACAAGGCTGCTTAGGAGTCTGACAGGGATGCATCAAAAATACATTTTAAGTTAATTTCAGTTGGCAAAGGCTGTAATCGTTCAAACTTAATTGGTGAACTCATTAATGAGCAACTGCCATGACAAGAAAGAGGACCATTGTCATCAACTTATCAGAGCAACGAGATAACAAAGTTAATTATGTTGTTTTCAATGGATTTACACTTGCTTCCTTTTAGAGTCTACATTTCCAAACATTTGTTCTGACACCC
Source organism: Perodicticus potto (assembly GCA_963574655.1). Taxonomy (NCBI): domain Eukaryota; kingdom Metazoa; phylum Chordata; class Mammalia; order Primates; family Lorisidae; genus Perodicticus; species Perodicticus potto. The sequence continues at coordinate 22,025 of CAUYRH010140020.1, forward strand.
CACGTGTTTCCTCCTCTTAATAAAAAACTATCAGCTATGGACTCTTCAAGGAAAAGTCGGCAGATCACAGCTCTCACATGTGGACAAGGCAACTGGAAAACTTTTCCACCTTTATTATCTACTTGTAAAATGTTATAAGCCTGTAAACTAGCTAATTTATGAGCCATGCTAATAATTTGCTCACACTTGAACGCAGGTTTTGCAAACACAGTTTCCAGGGATGTAGGAGGATAATTTGTAGGTCCAGCTTTTCTCCTAAGGGGACACTAACTAATTTGACACAGTAACATGACATTAATGGCAGGACACACTAATGACCATCCTCCCAGACGGGGCTGTCAGCCTGTCGTTCCAGTGAGAAACCGGACTGTTTCGCTGTTGCTCGGGACTCCATGCTCAACTAATTATTCAGACAGGGACGTTAATGAGAGCCCTCATGTTTATTTTCAACATACTAACCAGCGCTTAGCTTCTATTTGTCTGATATGGTCACTGATTAAAATGTGTTTCATGAATAGTAAATTTGAACTCTCTAATATAACAAAGAAGCACTGGAGAAAAATAAGGAACAGCTGACTGGAAAACCAACCTTGTCAACTCGACTTGTGTTTTTGCCTCCTGTATCATCAAGGACAAAGTGACAGGTAGTAGGAAAAGCCAGGAGTGCCGGGGTGGGAAAAAAAGGACAATTTTTAATTACACATGCCTATGGACAAGCTTGATTTTTGATCACAATATGGTCAGGAGCAACTTCTGTCTCAAATGAACTTCACTAACTTTATGATATGGGATGAAGTGTTTTTTTTCTTTTATTGTTTGGGATTCATTGTGGGTACGAAGAATTAGGTTACACTGACTGCATTTGTTAGATAAGTCCCTCTTACAATTGTATCCCACCCCCAAGGGATGTCCCATATGCTGTGACCCCGCCCACGTCCCTTCCTCTTCCCCTCTCCGCACCTCCTCATTCCCCCAGCCCCCTCCCTTGTATTAGCTCATCTACTGCCCTGGAATGAAGGTTTTTTTAAGTTAGTTTTTCCATGGAATGACCAAAAGCTTTGCCTTAATGTGCTCTTCCAGTCTTACAAAAGTCTGATCTTTGATTAAACTGTCTAAAACAATGTTCTTCACATACATCAATAAATAAAGTTGTGTTTTTTCCAAATCTATTATAAAACTGTCTGCTGAGAGGTTTATAAACAGTGGTTTTTTTAAAATATTCTTTTATATATCTTGTTTCTTGTCTACTAAACCTTGTGATCAAGTTCTTTGTATTTTAAATTTCCATTTTAGTATGATACATTCTGTCCTTTGTTTTATGATGATTATAATCCTTCACATGATCACAATTTAAAATGAATAACTTTTTTAAAAGGTATACTTAGATCTATCAAAGATATTGGAAAACTGAAAATCCTCCTGATACAGTTCATTGTATTCAACCGCAATTCAAATTAAATAACCAATAGTATTTCAACAAATGCTTTATCTGCCATCATGGATTAAAAATTCTACTCAATACCATGTATGGCTTCTGATTTTATAAAATAGAAAAATAAATATGAGTCCATGCAATGAAAATGTCATTGCAAGCAACATTTCTTAAGTATATATTTCTAAACTTACTCAGAGATAGATCTGTAATTTTAGAACATCAAAATGCCTAAATGGCATACAACATGTGGGAAGCAGATTCAGACTGCAAGCTAATTTTTAAAATATATTTAAACAAGTATCAAGATAAATTGTTCCCAACCAGCATGATGGTTTCTGAATGCTGCTCTTTCCATGGGCACCTGTTACAGACAGGTTCTCAGCATCTCTGGGCAGTATGTGTGTGGCAAGCATTTCCCCTCCATAATTATCCAAGAAATATGGTCAATCTGTGGCAGAGACTGGCTAAATGCTGATCAAATCCATTTCTTCTTTCTGGACACACAGCTGGAATGTATCTTCAAACATCCCTTATAGTTAGGTTGGGCCTTGTGACCAAGTTCTGGCCAAAGAGCTGGAATGTGTGTCTCATTCTGATCAGAACACTCCTGTACCATCCTTCTGTCTTCCCTTAACTGTGGGCCCAGAGATACCATGGAGAACTCCTCGTTCCTGAGATAGTGGAGTCCAGTCGTATAGAACGAGCCTGGGTCCCTGAGAGACCAGCTGGAGTCGAGCCACTGCTGCCCTATTGCCACCAACCAGCACTACACCAGGAGGCACCCAACAAATAAACCTGCACCGACGTAAGCCTCTGAGATTCTGGAAAGTTTGTAACAGCTGCCAGTATCTCATACCCACATACACGGATGTTTCTAATTTCTCCCTGGCTTTTACTGGAGTCTCCAAGCAACCCTGAATAAGTAGAAGTGCTACAAATTTGGGGAGATTTCTGATGATGTCCCATTGCTGTGATTACAGTCTCCTCTAACTAAGCTAAGGGTAGAAAAGGGATGGGAACTAACAGCTAATGCATTCGGAAATCTGTCAGACGCGTCTTTCCCTACTTAACCTTCCCATAGTCCAGCGAAGATGGTTGAGTCCCACTTTTTAAACAACGATACTGAGCCTCTAAGAAGTGAAATATAAGCAAATGCCACATAATATTGATCCATATTTCTTTACTTGAATGCCTATTGGAATTTAATTTTCAAACTTCATAGAAAATATGTATTTTTAATTACAACATTTTTGGCTGTTGCTTATAAAAGAAAAAACTCTATATGGGCGGCGCCCGTGGCTCAAAGGAGTAGGGCGCCGGCCCCATATGCCGGAGGTGGTGGGTTCAAACCCAGGCCTGGCCAAAAACTGCAAAAAAAGAAAAAGAAAAAGAAAAAACTCTATGACATCCCCACATTTAATATATTTTCAGTAAAATGTGTAAGGGGAAAGTGTCAAGTTGAAACACAACTGGTACAATATCAGGGACGTCTATAAAGGTTTTGCACAACTAGCAACAAAAGTGATGGGTCTCAGATGTTCTTCGTGATGTAAAAATTAAGTCATATCTCAAACAAAACAAATTTGCGTTGAGTAGTCAATGTTTTAAACATTTTTACATTCTTAATGTGATAGCCGTTAATACACATATATGGCATTTTACTCTATTTTAGTCATATTTTAGAACAGGGTTGGCAAACTTTTTCTGTGAAGGAAAATTTAGTGACTATTTTAGGCTCTGCAACACTAAGTTCTCTAATCCAACTAGTACTCAACTCTTACCACTGGCGGAGAGAGCAGCCAGACACAACCACACTCTAAAGGGGTATAAAGGCATATGGGTGTGTTCCAAAAAGATACTCTGCTGGATGTGGCCTGAGGGTCATAATTTTATAACATCTGCTTTCAAATATTGATGGGGGTTTCCATATTGGCACACCACACATTATAATTTTTCCTATGTAAAATAATGGGAAATGGGCTCTGGTTAGCATTTTCACTCAGGATATCTGGTTGCCAGGAAAGGGTTACTGATTTAACAGGGAGAGGCCTTAATTTGCCCAAGATTCAAGACATGACAGTTGGCAGGTTCAGCTTCCTCCGGAGGTATCACCCCACCACCCAGTATATTTGTTTGAGACAGTCTCACTCTGTCACCTTGGGTAGAGTGCCATGGCATTCTACCAGCCTAGCTCAGAGCAACCCTTGGGTTCAAGTAGTGTTCTTGCCTCAGCCTCCCAAGTAGCTAGGACTAAAGGCACCTGCCACAACCCCTGACTAGTTTTTCTATTTTTAGTAGAGAGGGGTCTCGCTTTTGCTCAGGCTGGTCTCAAACTCCTGACTTCAAGCAATCCACCCACCTTAGCCTCCCAGAGTGCTAGGATTATAGGAGTGAGCCACCATGTCCAGCCCACTGTCCCGCTCTTTCCCCTAAGTCACACCACCTTTCCACAAGCTCATGAGCCCACACAGAGTGCTTACTGGGATGCTATGCACAGAAATCCAAGTAATACTTGTAACAAGAAAGAGCTGCAAAGTCAAGCCCTGTGTTACAGTAATGTAGGTAACAGTTACCTTACAGTCATAACCTCCTCATATTAAGGAGTTTTTTTAATAAAGAAGCAAAACAAATAATATGTAGATGTTAATGACACTGGAAGAATGATTCCTGAGAAGCCAGAAACGACATCCCCTAAAAGTTTAAAAATCAGGCATAAAGTTTCCCTAAATTAGGACCAAACAGCTTTCTTGGATTTAGAGATCTACGTTGCTGACCAATCTCAGAGTAGGAACTCTGTGTCCAGTGACTGAATATGCCAGCAACAATGTATTGAGTATATGATTCCCCCATTATCCTTTCAAGCATGTAAGCCACTGTAATGACAGTTTGGTTCACTTATTTTTTTGCATAGCAAAGCTCAGAGACACATGTGCATAGATGTTTTTTAAAACAAATTCCAGTTCCTTGTTAATGTTTTATTAGAACAGTCAAGCATGCAAGATAATTTGAGACCTATAATGGATAAATTTTATGAATGTGTTTTACATTAAGTGTCAATCAAAACAGCAAAAGCCGGTAAAAGATAGTCCAGTCTGACAAAGGAATATTTTACAGTCATTAAAAATGATACTACCAATGAGGAAATGTGTGCAAATGCTGGTTATAATGTGACATGAAATAAGATAGAAAAATTTTATCTAGAGTAATTCTCAACAGTGCAAAAATAGGTGGCAAGGAAGAGCAGAAAAAATAAAATTAACAGTGCTTGCCTTAGAAGAAAGGGATTATGTTTTTTCTTTAGAATTTTTTGTATTTTCCAGATTTTCCAAAAGAAGGCAATCTAAAATATTGGTTATTCAATTTGAAAAAGTAGTTTTAACTTCAAAAAGAAGCAATTTGCTGCACATCTGTCATCATTTATTAATGGCTCTTGACTGTGTTTTTTTTTTTTCCAGACTAGAAGTGTCTTGAAAGCAGAGACTCACGTTATCTCTCGTGCCCCAAACATGGTATGTAGGGTGTCTTATGCACTCAATTAACATTCTTGAAGCAAGTGAATAGACAACCTTACTTTTTATAAGTCCTCTTAATGAGATTCCATAAATAAATTAAATTTTTATACTTCAAGCCTTTAAAAGAAATTAAATAATTTTGTTTAAAGAGGTTGATTGCTTGTGGATTATAGCTGTAAATAAATTGCTTGGTGCAAAATCATTCTTTCTCCTCTTTCCTTTTTCCATGATGGCGCACACAATAATTTGTCTTTTAATAACTTCAAACAATTCTGAGTCATTTGCTCATTAAAAAACAAAATACATCTTGATCATGAAGCTTGGCATTTCATAAATATTTACCCCCAAATGCACTGCCTGCTTTGAAGCTGGATGGTAAGCTCCTGATTGACAAGAAACTTCTGTGCGGAGGGGGAGAGAAGACCTCTTACAGCAGCTGGGAGAAGGGCGCCATGCTGCCCTTTCACCTCTTCTCTCCTGGGGAAGCTCCTCCCCAACAACCAAAAAGCACGATGTGATCAGCATTCTTTATTGTTTCTCTCTCAGCCTCCCATTTCAATGGCTCACTAGAATCTAAGCACAGAGACCAAAGACGGTCCCATGGCTTACAAGGTCTTGCATGCACTGGCTCTGCAGACCTCCCTGGCCGCCCAGCTTAATGACATACTCCACTGGCCCTGCCCAGCATTTTGTTGAGCCTTCATGCTGTGCTGGAAGGATGGTAGAGAGGGACACTGAGGGCTAGATGAAGATTTCAGCTCCCTATCCTAAGAACCACCGTGATCAGCAAGGCAGTGAGAGAAAAGCCTCATGTAATAAACACTCTCTTATACTCTTCCTCCATTTAATGTTTCACGATTTCCCATACTTGCTGGGTGAAAATATACAGTTTAGTAAACAAAAAAATTCAAGTCTTAAAAGCAACTTCAGTTTTCCCCAAAAGACATTAATTACCATTTGCCCATAGCAGAGCCAATAATGGAGGCAAGTGGAAAGCACTAGTTAATCCTCAGCAATACCACTGAACTCTCTAACCCCGAGTTGTCAACTCTGAGAGCAGAGGAGAAAATCAGTGCCAACTGCGAAACACACACAGACCCTGACACACGAGAGCCCATCTGCCCGGCGTCAGACTACTTCAGCACTCAGGGTCCAACACTACATCTGATGGTGGATCAACTGCTTGCTATGTCTGGGGCATCAAAAAATCATCCTGCTAAATCCCACAGAGGAAGATGGGCTCCAGGTTGGGATTTAAACAAAAGACATCCACTTCTTGACGTGCAAAGATTAAGGGTATTTATTAATGAGCAGGCTACCCAAAAAGAAGGTGCTCTTCCTGATGATCAAACTTCAGCGGCCACACCAAGTCATGCACCCTTTGGAACTATTTCACCATAACTAATTCCATTTTACTTTCTTCCTCCTACGCACACAGAAAGACTTACGTTTCTAATTCCATTACAAATCTGTTGGCATTTATATGCCGGGACCACAGGAATGGTTCCTAGTCAACAGGGTCTCATCTAGCCTCAGAGACCCCACAGCAAGGACAAGATGGAGAAGGTTCCACAGACTGAAGCGACACGAAGGGAGTGTGAACGTATTCCTTTTTTACATTAAGCCACCAAAATTGTGTGTTGTCACAGTAGCTAGCACAACCCATTCTAAGATAGTTTATATATCATTAAACCCTTGTTAATATACCTCAAGCAAATAATTTATTTCTGGATTTGTCTCCATATCTCCCATGGTGGCCCCATGGGACCATGCCTTAATATTCCACATATTCCCCCATTGATTATTTAGGCATTTATCTATTTACTTAGGAGACAGAGGCTCACATAGGAGACTTACTTAGGAGACATAGCTCACCACAACCTCAAACCCCTGGACTCAAGTGATCCTCCTGCCTTAGCCTCCCAAATCGGACTAAAGAAGCCCACCACCACACCCAGCTAATTTTTCTATTTTTAGTAGAGACGGGGGGTCTGGCTCTTGCTCAGGCTGGTCTCCACCTCCTGAGCTCAAATTATCCTCCTGCTTTGGCCTCCCAGAGTGCTAGGATTACAGGCGTGAGCCACCAAGGAAGACCCACCACATCTTCCAAGAACTGACCACTGCCACACAGAGTAACAGATGACCAAGCCGGAGATGAAGTGTTCACTCGACAGAATCTTTCTCAGTACTGACCACATGCCGGACACTATGTGGGAAGCAAAATATAGTTTGCAAATGACACAAATGAGGTCGCTCCCTCATGAAACTCAAGTCTACCAGGATACACGTGAGAAAGAGTCAACAGAGATTTAACCTACGCACAAGAGGTTGGAAAAGGCTTCATGGAAGAAATGATCTTCACAGCTGTAAGTTAAAGGTGTTGGGCAGAGGGGGCTGGGTGGATGGTGAGCAGAACAAGCCCAGGATTCTCCAAAGGCGCTGTTAGTGAGAGCAGATGAGCAAGCATAAATAACCAGCCTGAAAATAATCCGTCTCTGCCTTCTACAATGACTTTAAAAATATAACTCGGGCGTGTCAGGGCTCCCAAATGAAAAACAAGGCCAAATACATTGAGCAATACAGAAATGAAAGACAGCGGAGTGTGGCAGCAAAGGGTCTCAATGGTGCAACTTAAGGCAAAAACACTTTTCTACCACTGACAGGGAGAAAGGAGTTATTCGCACTAAGACTGCTTTTCTAAATTATCTTAGAAAACAGTAGCAAGAGAAATGACGTAGCCTCAGTTCACGGACCACAGCACCAGCCCATCTTAAAAATCCACCCCCCTCCTCCTTCATAAACATCATCATTATCCCTCAAAAACAAAGTTGGCCTTGCTTATTTTTTCACCCCACAAGCCCATGAGGAAAAAGCAGTAGATGAGGGCGGAAGGGCCCGGGTTCTAGTCCACACTGGGTCACCATTCAGCCAGGCCCCTTTACCACCTGGTGCAATTCGGAGCGCTCACCCAGTGCCTCTCCAGCACTAAAATCCTACTAGGGGCTTCTCAAACTTGAATACTCATCACTTGGAGGGCTCATTAGAACCGGACTGCCAAAAAAAAAAAAGCATGGCCCCTGTGCAAGGATGACACGCAAATTTGGGAAGCATTCCATATTTTAAAAAATGAAGAAGAAGAACAGGACTGCCAGGCCTCCCACCCCACAGTTTCTGATGCCCTAAGGCTGCGGAGAGGCCAGCGAATTTAAAAGCGTCCTGATGTCCCAGGTGCTGCTGCTGGCGCTGGCACCGCACTCCAATCTGGAGCGCTGGGCCTGCAGCTGGCTTCACTGTACACGCCACCCCATCGCCAGCCAGGAGAGGGTCTTCTCCTGCACCTGCACCAGCTGAGTCTGTCTCAGGTGTAGAGACCGGGGTTCCTTGCCCAGCCTCGGGGAACCAGAACCTTACCCTCTCTCCCAAGGAAGCCTGATCCCAGGACACCACCTGAGACTGCCACCCACTCCCCAGCAGCAGCCCCTGAGCAGAAGTCACTGCCCCCCACTCTCAACATGAAATCCAGCTTTTCGCTACGGTGCTCAGGCTGTTACTGACGTCAAGCCCACTCACACAGCCTCACTGCTCCACCTCCGTCCGCAGAGCACACTGGTCTTTCAGCTCCCACGCCACAGGGGATTCATTCCTACCTCGGAGGCTTGACCCTCATCATTGCCTCTGCCTGGAAGGTCTCCCCCCCCCCCCCCCGCTCAGTGTAGGAGGAGCTCATTCTCAATCAATCTTCAGATCTCGAATCAAAAGTCATCTATGAGAAGAGGCTTTCCCTGACCAGACTATCTAACCGGCTTTCCCAAGGTCTGTTCTTTCCACTGTCGATTTTCTTCTTAAATTTTCATAACATGCAGGCAATATTCTTCCCTCACTTCACTCGCTCTCTGCTTCCATCTAGTTACTAGAAAGCAAACTCCACGCTCGCAGGGCCTTGGTCCGTTTCCTGCATGTTGCTATGCACTGCTCCTCCTGCACCTGTAGCACAATGACTGTCATACAGCAGGCACTCCACAGGGCACTTGTTGAATGAATTATTAAGTCTAGTCATTCTGTGCTATCCCTCAATTTTTAAAAAAGCCCAGGGGAAAAAAAAGACCCATCACTTGAAGCTATAATATTGTAAGTTACAAAGCCCAGAGTGATTTGCAAGTGCACGTGATCGGACTAAGGTTACAGAGATGACGCATCTATGCTGAAACATCAGGTATCAGAAATTGAAGCGGGATGAAAGCTGCAAGAGAGTCTCCTCGTTAAGTTTCAACTCATCCTGGAGAGGCCCACCCTGTTCTCTACACGCCATCTCCAGTCATTTCTGCAAGGTGATATCCTTAACTTGAACTTCTTTCTAATGTCACTCATGCCTGCTGCCAGGTACACAAAGAAAAACAGGTACTAAAGTTCTTCGCAGGCTGAGTTCTTCTGCCCTGGACGTCCCTGAAAAACCACTTGCAAGTGCTCTATGTTAACCACAGTTCGTAATTTTGTCACAGGTGCTTGACTAAAAAGGGGACAAAGCCTTTTAAGATAGTACACCCATATTATGTCATTGTGTATACTCCATACCGCACCTAAAAGCTGACAAGATCCTTTCTTCCTATTCCATGACAACCAGGAGAGTTACACTTCATGATTTTGCTAGGAGCATCTTATATGCTCCAAAATCTTCGCCTTTACAAAAAAAAAAAAAACAACTTTTTTTTTAAAGTAGAATTTTAACACAACTTGTCATAAAAGCTGACACTAGTACACTGGAGAGGAAATCAGATGACATGAGTTGTACCTGGCAGTTCAACAGAATATAGGATAAATACTCTTTGCAAGGCAGCCAAAGTATTGGTTAGAAGTTCAAATGAGGAAGATGAAGTGAATGAATATTCAAAGTATACTATACCAAACGACTTTTCTATATTTATAAAAAAAATCATTAAAATGCACTAAGCTTCACAAAAAGCAGCATGGTGGGGTGAAATTGGTGCCAATTCTGTTTTGGACACTAATTTACTTTTTTGTATGGCTTTGGAAAAGTCATGCATCCTCTCTGAAACGTTCTAAGAAGAAAGTTGATGAATGAATTCAATCATCTCAAAGTTCATTTCTGGTTCACCTCCTCTTTTGAGTCCATGAATGTTTGTGCACCAGCATCTTGAGTGGACAGTCAGAAAAGGCTGAGCTCTCCTCTACCTTACTCTTTACCAAACAATTGCTATGAAAACCACTTTTCTTTAGCAACGACTAAGAAGGTGTGGAGCGGCTGTACTCGGGTTTGCTGTATCCGTTCAAATAAAGTTATGTTTCCATGTACCGCAGGAGGGTGAGTTGATGTGGTAATTACCTGTTCCTCATGACAAGTAAGGTAATTAATGTAGCAAAATACCACCGCAATGTGTGTAAATTTAGACCACCATAATTAAAGCACCCGTCTGTTCAACAAACTGTTCAATTAAGAAAAAATATTGACGGTGTACATTTTTTGAAATTAGAAAACGTATGGAATGAATGAATCTCCCTTGGTTGACATCCATTTCTAGAATACTTTCTCAGCGGGGTACATCTATAAAGGGCATTTCATGGAGTAACTTCCACGAACACACAGAAGTGTTTCTGTACAGATACCATTAAGACAAGAGTCTCCCGTGGAAGTATTTTATTTAGAATTCTCAGTGTATAAAGCATACACCTGTCAGAAACAGAATTCTGGGAGTATCTGAAGCCCAAACCTATTGCAGGTAATAAAACTCAGGGAAATTACTGTGTCCAGTAACTGAGCTTCTCCTCATGTACCATAACTGGAAAGGACCATTATTTACTAGCCAATTTTAAGGAGGTGCACAAAGAGCTGCAATGTTCCTGCGACTCTGAACAGACAGTGGTATCAGTGTTGGCTTCATTATTCCCTAAGTTCCATTTCTTTCTGGCCATTTCATTTCCAAACCCTAATGCTAAGATCTTGAACCAGGGTAATTAGGCTCACTAGAAAATCTTTAGCCACATCAAGAGTTAAATGTCCAAAGAAATGAAATCAGAACTGCCAAAAGACTAAGAAGAAAGAAAAAGAATCCATTACCAGAGCAGGAGAGAAGTGGTTATCTCTAAATCCACAAGGGCAAAAAAGGAAGAAGAAAACATAGAAAAAAAGCTTCTGATATCTACATGGTGAAGTAGAAAAATGGTCACGGTTTCTCACAGCTCGTTCTGAGAAGGAAATCCCAAGGGTTTTTTCTCTAATTCTGCTACTCAGATAAATTCGGAGAGAGACACAACAAATTGGCCCAAGGAAAGAAACAGCTGGAGTTCAGACAGACTAAACAATGTGATATGAGAAAAGAAATGGTACATAATTTTGATGTTATTTAATGATGTACACACTTGGGAAGTCTTTGGTACTTGTTTTTACATTTTTGTATAGCATATCTTACTTTAGGAGACAAAAAAAGTCTGGAGAAATACCTAAAAGGTAACTGCAAGTAAGTTCCCAGCTTATCATACCGGAAATAAGTCCTAAATGTTCCGTATCTGAGAACTTGGATGTATCCCCAAGCAAAGAATAGAGAGTACAAGGAGACATTCTAGACTGAAACACACTGAGGAAGTGGAATGGTTTCTCCAAGTCAAATACTCCAGTTTCACACTTTGAAATAACAACAACATCATTAAAAGACAAGGATGAAGAAATCACTTGTTCTAACTGTTGCTATAAACAGAGCTTAGAAGGTCCTAGCAGGGAAGACGATTATATAAAAGTAGCCTTAGAATTTCTGTTACATGGTGGCACTGGAGTTAACTTCTAAAACGAGGATTTAAGAAAAATATTGTATCATTTCAAAGGAGGCAAATTTAGTTATAGTAGAGACATAAAGAAACAAGATTTGGGGTTCCATTTCACACACTGCAAACTAAACTTTTTGATTCTCCAAAGAACAAAAGAAAGTCAATACTGTTTTTTCTCACTGGGTCAATTTATGGAAGATGAAATCTTCACAAACATTTGTTAATATTTCAAAGATTACATCAAATGGTGAAGGGCTATGATAATATTATAAAACACTACTAAATCACTTTACAATGATCCCGCCAAACCATTGAGGTAGGACTAATCCCATCTTACAGACAAGTAAATTAAGGCTCAGAAATAGCCAAATGATGTAGATGAATTCCCAAAAGCTAAAGTATCAAATCAATCTGTTCTTGGAATGGGATAAATGTATCTCTTTGTCCCTACTGAATCAATTTACACAGAACACTGTAAAATGACATGTTTGCCTTAGTATTTAGGATTCTGGCTTATGTCTTAAAAATCATGCCTTAAAAAATTACCAGGGATATTGTTCAAAAACAAAGGTGGTGTAAGTTGTTAAGTAATCACCCAAGAAAGGGAAAAAAAGATCTGGTTTCGAATTTTGGCTTAGCCATTTAGTCAAAAGACCTAACTGGAACTTGTAACCCTATGAACTCAAAATAGCTGAAGAAGCCAGTTATATCTAGAATTTGCTTTGCCCCTCAAGAAGACTCCAGGGAAACACCACCAGCATCTTTAATTTCCAACTTGCCATAAATCAGTTCTTGGTTTAACTTTCTTTTAGCCTTTTCCTCTTGACCTTCAATAGCTTTGCACCATGGTCCCCTTTCATCTCATAGACAGAAACTGAGAACCATGGCGCTGGGGGATGAATTTCACAGGTCACGGACACTCTCCAGATGTGTAAACTGACGCAAGAAATTGAAAAAAGGTGAAGGCAGACGAAGAAGAGCAGACAAAGAATGATCACAATGACACCTGTAATATGTATTCATTTTCTACCAATAGGAACTTGAAAGTGAGCAAAATGAGGAATAGATTCTTCATCCTTTTTCATTCTCAAAATTAATAAAAACGGGAGAAAAACCTAAACGGCAGCTGGGTGAGCAAGTACAACCGAACTGATGTTAAGGTGTTAAAATGTGTGAGTCAACATTTCCTTGATTTAAGACTTCAGTGGTTTAAGATTTACTGATGTGAAGTTACCCAAATTTTGACATATATATGAACTTTATCCATACTGCCTTCTTTTACATAAGGGAAAATTATTTTAAACTGGACATCAAAAATGCAGAAAGTTATGGTGGATAGTGACACCCACTGTTAAACTGTCCTCTAACATTTAGTTCTGGCTTAGACATCAAGCAAAATAATAATTCAAAATGGGTTTTTTAGGGGCGGCGCCTGTGGCTCAAGGAGTAGGACACCAGCCCCATATACCGGAGGTGGTGGGTTCAAACCTGGCCCTGCCAAAAACTGCAAAAAAAAAAAAAAAAAAAAAAAATTTTGACTCGGCGCCTGTGGCTCAACGGGCTAAGGCACCAGCCACGTACACCTGAGCTGGCGGGTTCAAATCCAGCCAAACAACAATGACGGCTGCAACCAAAAAAAAAAAAAAAAAAATGGCCGGGCATTGTGGCAGGCGCCTGTAGTCCCAGCTACTTGGGAGGCAGAGGCAGGAGACTCGCTTGAGCCCAGGAATTGGAGGTTGCTGTGAGCTGAGATGCCACAGCACTCTATCCAGGGTGACAGCTTGAGGCCCTGTCTCAAAAAAATAAAATAAAATAAATTTTTTTTATTTAATTTATTAAAGGTTTTTTAACTTAAAAGGGTTTTTAGGCATACAAATTTCACATAAAGGTAATATTATTGTTACGTTTCACACACTGCACTGTAAACTATTTTTACATAATCTTGTTAGCCCAAAGATATCTGATAAACAATACTATTTTCAGCTCCTACACTGAGGGAGGTGCTTTACCATCCCCATTTTCAGATGAGGAAACTGAGGCTTAAAATATTAAATAACTTCCCCAAGGTCACAAAGTTACTAAGTAGCTAACCCAGAATTTGAAACCAGATCATTTTCCCCAACTTTGGTAATTATTTAACAACTCTACTATCACACTTTCCAGCATACCAACTAATATGCTTGGTGTAAAGTTTCTCGGTTCATGTTGACACTGGAAAGTAACGCAACTTGAAAAAACAACTTTGTTTTAAGAAGGTGTTTCGAAATAAAAAACATTTTTGAGTTGGTAACATGAAGACATTATTTTTCAGGTTATAGTAATAATCGTTCCCCCATGAATGCTATATACAAAAGCTTCCCTCCTACTGAAGATCACATTTGCCTCAGAATGTGGTGTTTTTGTCTCTCAGAATACACGTGGAAAGTAAAACTTTAGAATATTGGGAATGTCTAAATTCTTTTGTCCTTTAGACCTCTGTCTCAAGTTATGAAATAAAGCCACTCTGGCTCTAGTTTTACATAGAAGTTTCTGTAAGTTTTTATAAGCTTTTCAAGAAATAACTCAAGAATTACCTTCTAAAACATACACAAAATGGAATCAATACAGATTTTTTTTAAAGGAAAAAAAAAGTCTTTGGAATTGAACATCAGTGAAGCCCCACACAGGAAGACACACAGAGGTTGGTGGGGACTCTTCTGAGTCACTAGCTCCTCGGGTTCCTTAGGCCGGGGGGACGGGGTATTAACATCGGGTGCTAATGGGGTGATGAGACAGAGGAATTAATGACATACAGCATCGTATCCCACGACACAGCATGAAGTTAGCCCCTCTTATCTGCAGTTTCACTTTCTGCGGGCTCAGTTACCCACAGTCAACTGGTCTGAAAATATTAAATGGAAAATTCCAGAAATAAACAATTCATAAGTTTTAAGTTGCACTCTGCCCTGAGTAGTATGGTGAAATCTCTCACCATCCAGCTCTGTCGTGCCCTGGACGTGAATCGTCCCTTTGTCCAGTATATCCAAACTGTCTACGCACCTGCCCTGTGAGTCACTTCGTACCGGTGCCTGTTACCAGACTGACTATTGTGGGGTCGCAGAGCTTGTGTTCAAGTCCCCCTTATTTTACTTAATAATGGCCCCAAAGCCCAAGAATAGTGATCATAACAATTATACCAATTGTTACAATTCTTCTATTTTATCATTATGAGCTCCTGCTGTTAATGTCTTACTTTGCCTAATTTATACATTAAACTTTATCATAGGTGTGTATGTATACAAAGGAGTGTAATGCATACAGGGTTCGGTACTATCTGTGGTTTTAGAGTCCAGGATGGATCATGGAACATTCCCCAGGGGTAAGGGGGAACTACTGTCTGTATAACACTATCAGGAAGAGAAAAGAGTCACGGATTAGTTGGCAAAATACTCGAGATTTCTTTTTCCTTCTTTCAGGGATTTGCTCCCTTGTCGAAATTGGCCATTGTTTCATCCCTTCTTCCCTCTACCCCATCTGGTTACAAACTTGAAAATTCTTCCTTCTCTGCCTCTCACGCTCCATGATGTCCTATTTGTACCCCTATTTTGATGTTACTCTATATGCCAGGTAGAACAAGCTTACCTAAAGTTCCACAACCTTAGGTAAAGTTCCCTGAACCTTAAGGTGATTTTAGGTGGTAGGGATACAGCAACAATTTATACCAAACTGCACACTTAGGAAGTCGTTCTGCTTCCAATTCCATTTCAAACCTTCAAATTACATCAGGGATATGGCTTCATTTGGGTGCTGCTCTAGCACCTAATATACCCAAAAGTCCATTTTTAACAAAAAGAATACCTCTCCAAGTCACTACCTTAGGTAGAAGGAGGCAAAACCTGTGAGAGATATAAACCTTGGGTCTGCACATTACAATTCATGGGCCAAACCCCCCCTGCTATCAATTTTTGTATAGCCCATGAGCTGAGAACACATTTTATATTTTGAAATTGGGGGTGGGGGGAGAGCAAAAGAAGAGTAATATTTCATGACACTGAAAATTGCATTACATAGAAAGTCCAATTTCTATGTCTGCAAAGAAAGGTTTATCGAGATACAGCCATTCCCAATTCATATATGTATTATTTCTTGCTGATTTGGGGCTACGGTGTTATGAAATTGGGTATGCAGCCTGTGAAGCTGGAAATATCTGCTACCACACCCTTGCCAAAAGAGTTTGTCAACTCCTATTTATACCACTGTTCTGCCTTCACAGTATTTATGTTAGGTTACCATCTAGCTGTGGCAACTGATAACTTTTTTTTCTTTTAAGAAACAGTATAGTCTTTTTTTCTGAATAGACTCATTTATGTTCTACCCAGTGAGGGGATTTATGAGGACAGAGAAGCAAATGTTGAGATCAAAATTGTGCAAAATATAATGTCTGCGCATGCCAAAGTTTGAAAAATAATGAAGACATCTAAAGATCATAAAGAGGCCACTGGAAAGCCAATGGGAATGGGGAGCAGGCAGGGAGGAGTCAGGATATAAAGCTATGTAAATAAGACATCCAGATGTAGCCATCGGTCTTTCAAGGTCAGAGTGGAGTCTGAAATGTGGACCCCTAGTGGACAGAAGGTCAGGGAGATTTCCCAAGAACATCAGGTTGGCCGGCCTCATCTCCAGGAGCAGCAGGTTCTTGTTTTATATCCACAAGACCCTGAAACACTGGCCAAGAATCCCTGCTCTGATCATGGGGAAGGGAGTGGATCCAAGACAACCAACATTTCTGTAAGTCAGGTAAAACAACAGCAAAGGCCAAGAGGCACAGCGTGAGTCCAGGCTACAGGCTCTACCGAAAACACCACTTTGCACTGGTATCGTATATCCAATCTCGCTTAAGAAAGTTCCCTTTGCTTTCTTTCTCTCTGATGGAAATGTCATTTCCAAAAAGTGTCGAGCACGAGACACTTTCTGCATCTTAGAATAAGTTCACATTACTGTTGACAACACTTTACACGCTTCCGTGTTTGATATGCACAATGTTTATTCTTTAACAATGGAATTTCCTCAACAGTTTGACTATACTCTTTTTAGAAATTTCTTTTGGTAAGACAATCTTACGTTACCGTGTTTGCCTCTCCAGGCGCTCACTGAATATGCATCTCTTCTGTGGCCTTTCAACTAAACATTTTTCCCCCAAAACAGAATTGTTTTCTGGTGGTTCCACTAACAACAATTTCTGTTGTTGAGTCATAGACGCTATCACAGTGGTGTTAAAATTCACCAACTTTTTCTTTCCATATGATTAATGTTTGTAAAACTTACCATATCTGGAAAAAAAAAAAAAGGACCTGAAATGTTGAATTTTAAATTTTAGAAGTAAGGCTAGTACAACGGAATGTTATTTTTTTTCCACATCTGCGCAGTATTTGAACCAGTCATCACTTCTAAGGTGAATTATAATTAGTTTTACCTGCTGTTGACACAGAAGCCTTATACAAGAGTATTCCCCAATTTTTTTTAACTACAAAGAACTCCTTTCATTAAATTCTAAGCATTCCCACCATCACAGATGCTAAGTTTATGAAGACTCTACCAACTAATACTTATTTGTTAAGTATTAATTAATCCATAGGGCACCTCTGCCAAATTGCCAGTCAGAGATCACAGATTAAAATATTTATAGCTAAAAGCCAAGGAACTTGACTTTGGTTAACCTCAAAGTCTTATCTTGTGCAAATGACTGGATTAACTTCAGGTCTTCTGAAATATAAAAACAGCTCAATGAAATGAACATCCAAGGCTGTATCCTCAACATTTTCTCCTCTAAACCCCTTCAACTAACTGCTACAGAGTCATAGGATTCTGGGGAAGACGCTTCCTCTCCAGCTCCAGAGGAAGAAACATATCAGATCAAATACGCCAACTAGATGTTCCATCTCCCTGGGCCACAAGGAAGGTGGTATATGTTAGAAACCAGTCCAACTAGAGTTTCAAGAATTGTTCTGGAAAATATCAAGAGAACATTCTCTTTTCCTCTCTCCTGCTTGACATGAGAGAGAAGCTGAGAGAAGACATCTAAAGATCACAAAGAGGCCACTGGCAAGCCAACCCCATGGGATACAGAAAGCTGGATCACGTCTCTCCTGCAGCCCCACCTCCTAAGTACTTGCCACTTGCAAGTTGGCAAGCCTGCCTGTACTGGATTTTCTGTTGTATACAACCAAACTCACCTTAACTTAAATGCTTAAAAAAAAAAAATTATGATTACAACTGCTAACCCTAAGATCACAACTCCTGGGATTTTGGAATCTCAGGTACTGGGAAACACTGCTATAGTGAAAAACAGATTTCATACATTTATATGTCACTATCAGAATTTGTAAAATAATCAGTAAGAGTGCTTTGATTTCAAGCTTGGTAGATGTTTTTTGGAGTTTTTGTAACCTCAAGTCAGGCCTATCCCATCACTGTGAAAACTACAAAAGATAACACCAGACAAAATCACCTTATGTTGCTCATCTAATGATAAGATAGCAGTGCTGGCTGACAACATTGGGGTCAAGGGACGAGAGGAGATGAGTGGACTCCAGGTAGCTCACTAATGGCAAATGCTTTCCACTAGCTCTGCATCAAAACGCACCCCTCAGCCATGTCATTAACATCCTTAATTTCCAAGGGAAGGGAGAGAATTCATTCTCATAGAAGACATGATCAAAGAATGACATTTACAGAAGGCTGAAGCAGAAGGACTGCTTAAGCCCTGAAGTTCAAGGCTGCAGCAAGCTATGATGGTACCACTATACTCCAGCCTGGGTGACAGAGTGATCTCAAAAAACAAAACAAAAGCCAGGTCCAGTGGCTCACACGTGTAATCCTAGCACTCTGGGAGGCCGAGGCAGATGGATTGCCTGAGCTCAGGAGTCTTGAGACTACCCTAAGCAATAGGGAGAACCTGTCTCCATTAAAAGAGAAAAAAAACTAGCCAGGCAATGTGGTAGGTACCTATAGTCCCAGAGACAAGAGGATCCCTTAAGCCCAGGTGTTTGAGGTTGCCGTGAGCTGTGACACCATGGCACTCTATCCAGGGCAACAGAGTAAGACAAAGAAAGGAAGGAAGGAAGGAAAAGGACACAGTGTTTTCCTTGACAAGGAACATTAGTTGATGATCAAAGGCACAAACAAAATGTTGTCAGGCTGAGCTTTTCATTATTTTACTCCAGGATGTAGAGGAGGCTGGTATTTAGGACATGCATTTTGAATCAACCTTTTTGATTAAATGGACGTGGCTGAAAAGAATGAAGAGTGGTGGGTCCAGCCAACACTGGAATAAAGCCCTAATATGTCTCTCTATGCAAAGTAGTCTCAAATTTTGCCACAATTAGGGGAGAGAAGTGGAGGGAGAAGGGAAGTGGTGCCTGCGCACATGTACGGAGGTAAAAAGATGATCATCCTACCAGTTATCTCCTCCTTGAAACACCGCCTGAAACATGGAAAACAAGGTCCCCTTGAACCTGGTTTGGAAGAAGGTGGTTTGGACAGAAGGAGAAAATTAAATTGCTGTTTTTAGGAAATGTGAGTAGGTAACATAAACCAGAGTAATGAGAGGCAAGCGACAGGCGAGAGAAGAGAGGACATGTCAGGCAATTCGGAGGTCACATCTACAGAGACAGCTCTGCAAGGAAAACTAGGTATGACAGATATACATTAGAAGAAGAAGGCCGACGAGAACTCAGTTCTGACCTCCTTTGATGCAAGGCCTCCCACTCCCTAATCTTCAATGCTCTGTGTTAGCCATGCGGAAGGAAATTATGGGAAGAGGCTAATTTCCACCTCGGAGAGGAGAAAAGAGAGTAGAGGTGGGAGGAAGGAATATCAACCACAAAAACAAAGCCTCCAGGAATTCTCACTAGAATCCCCGCAGGACCCAGGATAAAGGCTCAAGCCAACTTTAATTAGAATCTCAAAAGGCAGGGTGACCTCAGTTGACGAACAACTTCTCCAACTGTTATGGCAAAGCCCTCGGTGGCCAATTGGAGACCCTCAGAGGAAACATGAACAATACTCCACGTTGATACTGGGCTGGGGACCTGCATGACTGGGTAAAATATGTTTTCCTAAAGCAAGTCTCACCAACAGCACTTCACACTGCTGGCGGTCGGAGTCGAGGGGCAGCACGGAAGCTCTTTACCATTAAAGTGTTCCAAACGACTCCAGCCACTTAGTAAATGGCCATGTAAGGAATCGCGCAGTTTAAGGCTACTAACACGGGAAGGCAACTTTTTTGTCAGGGTGACATTTCCTAGAACCCTAAAAAGAAATCACTTAATGGCATCTTACAAAGAAAAAGAAAAGGGCACCGTATCTCAGCCCTTCGGTCGATAACACAAAATGGACTCGCGCAATGAGACAGCATCTCTTTGGAAAGAGGAAAAACACAACACAACATTAAAGACCCAGAAGTGATCGTTGTTAACCTTTTCAGTAATTAAGGAGGAGCACGGGGAAGGGAAGTAAAAAAAATTCCTCCCCGCAATCTCTCACTGGCAAAAGCAACGAGCTTCTCCCATGCAGACTCGGCAGATGAATGGGTTTTCAGAGGAGAGAAATATCACCCCAAAGGAAACGTTAACACATTTATTGACCACACTCTTAGCCCTTATTTCACAACATAATGGTAATCTTGCTGAATTCTGTAAAATCCTATTATAAATCATTTAACATTTACTAGAACATTTAAAGCTGCCAGGCTTATGTGTGGGAATGCTTTTTAGGGGGTATAAAATTCTACGTGTTGGCTGAACCTCGCACATACTAGACGTAAACCCATCTTCCCTCTCCTGCTCTCAGGCTGCAGCGACGTGGAGCAGAATCCTCCCCGTCGGCTCGGCTGCTCTAGGAGAGACTGACGCCTACCCTAGCCTTCCTCTCCCCACTTGCTAACGGAGGTGGGAAAGGCTCCCAAGAATACATATGTGAGCTTAAGAGAACAGCGCATGCTCATGAATAAGATACATATACAAATACACACAGTAATCCATATGAATGTATATAGGAATACATATATAAATACGTGCATGAATATGTATAGGTGTGTGTCTGAAGCATGGCCTACAAATCTGTCATCTCCAATGTGCACAAAGATTTTTCTTTATCTCCTCAGGCTGATTTATATACTGGTCTCCTCCAGCCACTGTCTTCTCCCTCCTTCTCTAAATGTACCAGTCTCCCTCTCTAATCTGGCCCTTCTGTGGCTTCAAAGTCCCATTTCCAGCCCTAACTACTCTCACAACCTCCAGTTCAATGTGAATTTCATTGTCTTCCAGAAAGACTCTGCCTGAAATGAACGTCTGCACCCCCAGCGGCATCCAAACCTCAGCTCTCCCCCTTCCCCGCCCTGCCCTCTCCCCTCTCCAGTCAGCAAGTGCTAAGAACACCAACCGAATTCTCCCAGTCATCTCTGCCTTTCACACCGAGTCCAGCTCAAAACACTGAGGATTTCTGGAGCCCTCCATCACCGCCTTTCCTATCCCTTCAAACACCCTGCTGCACCCTGCTTGCTGCTCTTCACAACTATCGCAATTTCTTCCTATATGGGCGCCTAACTATATTTCTATAAAATGATGACGGAAGAATTATCCCAGAGCACAGATCTGATCATCAGATTCTTGTGCTCAAAAACTCCCAGTCATACCCCCTGGCAGCATGGTCAGTTTTCAAAAGGCTGGTTCTTATCTCCCAGAGTCTAATTTGAAATCTTGGTTCCATTTCACTCCCATGGGAAGATCACACTTGAACTTCTTGAGACTCAATTTCCTCATCTATATCATCTATGGATAAAAACAGAATTCCCTTCCTTAAATGTTCAATAGGAGTAAAAGATACATAATGCATTGCCAACCACTAAACTTGATGCCTCGCCCACAGCAAATGTGACCTGCCATTATTGATATTAATGTTACTGAATAAATTCTTCACTTCTTAACCTAAATTTGACGTCCTCTGGTTCTATGCCAGATACCTCTGCAACTTATGTCTTTTCTTTCCCATATGAGCTCTAACTACCAGCCAAGAGGAATTGTTCACTGTTCTCAAGTACCAAGCTTTTGGCCTTTGTTGCCCATTCATGCTGTTGCCATGAGCCAGAAAAACCATCTCCCTTCTTCTAACCCAAATATATAATGTTTACATTTTCAGCAAGCTCCAGCTTAAATTCTTCACGGGAGCAAAGAAATATCTCACATACTTCTGTAAACACTTTATTCCTAAGGATAGAATTTGACTACGAAGTTTTGTTTTCTCAAAGTTGCATACAGAAACATTAAGTAAATACATTATCAACTCCATAAATGGTGAACAGGATAGGAGGTGAGTGAACAAAATGATGGTCTCATGCCTACAATGGGGTATAATATATCTAGTGGAACACCAAAGCCCGAAACTGAATTAATAATTTTATCATTCTGAATTCTTGTACTACTAGTGAGTAAATGTTATCACTTTTTCTTGGTTAATTTAATATTGCTATAATTGAAATAATAAATGATTTTATATCTAAGATATCTAAGACTGTATTTCTTTTTTTTCCCATTATAAGTAAGAATTTTAGATGCTTTAATGAGCCATCATAGGAACAAGTTGGAGCTATCAGTGAAACCACTTTATACCTAAATGACTTAATATTGCCTGTAATCTGTCTCTTCGAGATCACATTGTTTATTCCACAGAAAATGTATCATCTTCTTACTGTACAGTATGAACACATGTATAACAATTCTTTAAAATGATATATGCATCTGTGATTATTACACATTGTAAATTCAATAACCACACCCGTGTGTCATCTTCAAATGGTATTTATTAAGAACCCATATGTTCATGCTGCATGACAAAAACAAAGCCGTTGTTCAATCCAGCTTCTATTTATTTCAGCGTCTAATGCTCTTAAGAGAATGGGTGGTTCTCCGTTATTGAAAAAGTTTGTAACTGTCAAAACAAGAAACTGACTCGGTTAGAGTCAGAGGCTTGTGATGCCAATACCAAACCAACACCAGAACATATAATAAAAAGGAAAGTTCTGTCAATTTTTCCCGAAAGTCTGCTTCTGTGCATTGCCCATACATCCAGCCAATTCAAAAGGGATGAAAAGTAAAAATTTTCTGCTGTAATACAGCCAATGCAGCCAGTGGATTTCCTTTTCTAACTTTATTTTTTTAATGTCCTGTAGACTCATCGTAAATCATTTCCAATCTAATTCTCTGGCTTCCCAATTTTAACTGTCGTCCTTATTTAAAGAATGGCCTCTATATTTAACAGATTCCATATCCATTCTGAGAGCTAGTAAGCTAAAAAAGAAGATATTCTAAATGCGTCATTCAACTGCGTGACTTTTTAAGCAGCTTAAATGTTAAATGGCCCAATTGTCTTACCTAGCAGTGATTTGAAAACTATATAGATGGCTTTCCACTAATGAGGAAAATTATAGTTTAGTGTATAATCAACAGCTCGCCCTTCTAGGTTTACAGGCAAAGTGTTTTGATAAATATGTATTCTCTAAACCCACCTAAACAGGCATTACTTCATCACTGACAGAAAACAAAAAATTCAAAAGAAGACAATTGCCAATTATCCTTTTATCTTAAGATACATATTATAACACTAGTATTTTTTTAGTAGGGCTTTTATTAAAATTAAAAACCAAATGACGTTTCCTAAAGCACAAGGTAACAGCTGATACTTGGTTGCTTTCAAGAGTCCTCAGGGAGAAAAAGGGAAGAAGAAGAAGAAAAAAAAACGTAGTGACAGTTACAACAAATTAACAACATATAATAAAAATGCCATAAACATGCGGCATACATAATAAATCTAATCAAGACTACAGGGCAGGCAGATAAAAATGATTAACTGCCAGAATCCTTGAAAAGCAAAGAAAAATTTTGTCCCCCGTTATTCATCACAGCTAATGTTCTGACCCTAAATCTAACACGTAGATCGAACAGTCTCTAAAGCGACTCTCTGTACCAACCAGACTGGCCTTTTCACTTCCTATTTTATTTTCTGAGAAATCAGGATAGCAAATATAGATGTCAGAGGGCTTTGGGGGGATGTTAACAAAGGTTCTCAGAATATTTATCAACAGAAATTATAAAATAATCGCAAAAACTAGTCTTTGTGTATTGATAAGACAAAAAAAAAAACAATCTATGTGGAAGCCACAATCGCTTTTCATTGGCCGACTGCACTCTTCTCCTGATCATGATGTGGTGCAAATTGTGGAAGGTCTCTGATCATTTAAGAATCTATAGGCCAAAACTGTAAGGCATGGTTAGAGGTGTCACCTAAAGCAAATGTAGGGAAACTGAGGCTGGCCTAAAAAGTAAAGTTCTATAGTTCACAAAGAGGCTGGCAAACTTCCATGAGCGGCACTCAGGTTCCTCTTGGGAAAGGATCACCTTGACAGAGGGCAGGTCTAAGACAGCTTTGCCCTTAGAACCGTCATGACAAGAAGGGTCACCTGAACAGCAACGATGAATGGCAGTGACATGTACAAAATAAGTAAATACACAAAATAAAATAAATTTTAAAGAAAAAAAACTGAAGAGGTTCAAATGAACAAACTCCTACTTGTTCCTCAAAGTAAAAACAAAGGGCTTTCAGAAACATCTCCTCAGAGAGATTTAATAGAATATGAGTAAACTGTAACAATTAAAAACCATTAAAGATAGAATAACTGAGAATACCTGTTTAGGAAACAATGACTTTCTTCAATTCCTCATAACAGAGGGTCTATTTTTAATCACTCTTTTTTGCAAAAACTTGCATAATTTAACAATAATTGTGCAGATTTTTAATTTTGATACATCCACAAGAACATAAAGTGAAAACCATAAATTATACTAACTCCAGCTGTTAAATGTTGGCATTTTGTCTTTAAAAAAAAAAAAAAAAGTTTAAAAATCTGTTTCCTTAAACCAAGGAAATGTGGGAAAAGGCCATCCTGCCAGTGGAAACGTTCAGCAGCAGAAAGCTCAGGCTGCGGTTTCTTGCCGAGGCAGCAAACTCCACTGAAAGAGAAGTTGCTGCCAACTCAAATACTGTTTGCTTTCACACCCAAGAACAAACTGTGTGCATGGAGAAGGCATGGAAGGGCTTGGAGCAGCTGGAGAGGACTGCAGAAAGGTAACAGTGGTGTCAGAGCTACTGTAAACTGGTTCCCGCTTTTCCAGCAGCAAGTCAGCATCCAGGAAAACAATGCAGTGCCTTCACCTTGTGTCCCAGCAGCCTGCAGTCAGGACCTGCTGTAACTTAAAACCTCCCTCTTTCCAAGTCAACAAGCCAAAAGACTTTTCAGAAAAAGAAAAAAAAAAAATCACCCAGACAAACGAAGCACATGCTCCATCAGTGGGATTCTAAGGGCCAATGAGGCTGGGGTTTAAATGGAGTCATGAGGAATTTCCATATTTCAATGCAACATGCAGCCCCCTTCCCTGTCAGCAGGAAATGCAAAATGCTCGCTGCAACCTTGCAAACCAAAGGCAGAAAGCGCTGCCAAAGCAAACGTTATTACTGCAAGAGTTCTGCTCCAAAGACCCTCTGTGTTACCTTCGTGCCCGTGGATGGGTGTCAGTAGGGATGCACGGGGGCGGGGTGGGGGGTGTCAAGAATTGTACAGGAAGAGGGAAAAACCTAAGTTTCAAAAAAGGCAAAACATTTGCTCCATGATGATTTTCTCTAGTGTCATGTAAACGAAGGCCAACTTCTTGTTGGGATTGGAACCATGTTAAGTTCCAAATTTAAAATGGTGAAATAAGAAAGATTTTTAAATGTCCTTTGCCCATACCGCCTTGAAATAAATAAAAAATTACTGTGCAAGAGCCATGTAGGCGGGAAGAGAAGAGTTTTCCCTCTGAGACGAGCTTCATGTTATCAAACCCTGCCTCCCTATGGCTGGCCTGCTGCAGGTCCAGCATCAAAAATTATTATTTTAAGGAAAAAAATCCCTTTCAGATACAAAGTCAAATTCTTTAAAAAAAAAAACCCTCCTCTCTCTACATTCCCCTTTCCCCTGGACATTATTACATAAAAACAGCTCACAAAAATATTTTGGGCTCAAAGCATGTACAGGAAGAAGAGGGTGCATCTGTATAAACGGAAGACCTAAACATTCTCCATTTATAATAATAAAGTTTACCTAAAGCAAAAATATCACATATTTCCAATTCTAGATTGGACCGAGTGAGGTTTCAATATTAAGAGTCAACTTTATTGACTTCCTCTAGTTTAAAATTAGAAACCTTCTTTTTTTTTTATTTTCAGACTATTTTAACCACCCACGTCTACTGCCCCCACTACAAAAAGTTTTATGCTTTAGACACAGGTTGAAAAATCTGTCCAACTAAACAAAGACTGCCTTTCTTTCCAAATGAAAAGGAGTTTAAGAATTTGCCTACTGTTCCCCCAAGACACAATTGTATAGGAAATTCTCCCGGCCTCCAAAAATGATTGATGTGATATCGTTCCTTTCTTTCATCACTCCCTACCTTGTCTGGTCGCTGGTGAAAACCAGGCAGCCACACACACACACTTCGATCTTTCGTCTGTGCTGGCCTCAATTCTCCAATGCCAGGTTGCTGCCAATGTCCTTGCAGCCAGTGGTAAACAGGCCACAAGGTTCAAGTTAACTGCGGAGCGTTACTACACTGAACATCTGGTCATGAATGAACGGATTGCCCACTAACTCTCAGCATTGGGCAGCTGATGAAAAATTCAACATTTTCCTTGTTGGCACAGTTGTTTTGGAGAATTCTCTAGAGCTTCCTGAATTATATTAAGAAAATTTCACTGCAGCAATCTATATCTGTGAGAACAGCTGGTGTTGAAAGGGATCTGCTGCTCTCTCTCTGTACTGGGGGACCTCATGTTGGATCAGGACACTTTTACTACATTTGTCCTTGAAAACTTAGCCTTGGCTCAGAGGTGCTGGGGAAAGGGGATGGCAGGAGGGGCAGCTCACGGTTGCTGGATTCCACACAGACGAACATCTTAATTCAGACTGAAAAATCTATTACCCAGGGAGGAGGGCTTTAAGATCAAAATAGTTCATTAGGAAAAAGAACTGTCTCAGAATTTTCTTTGGAAAACGTATCTAAGTGGTAATCAAAATTATTGCTGGGCTCTGAGATCAGATTGGTCCTATCAGCACTGTACACTGTCTGAACATTTTCAGTAGAAAATAACAGTCTTTTATAAAACCCAAGTAGATGCAATGTGTCCAAACATTACTTTTTCACCACATAACTAATTTTAAACTCAGCAAAGCCTTTTATTAAACCTAAGTGTGACAAAATTAGAGCAAATCAGACGTAATATGCTGTATTATGCTCAGCAATGGAAGAGGTCGCAGTGACAGAAATGTCCGGCAATGCCTAAGAAAAGAAATTCTCTAAAAATATTACAGTAGCATTTAAAGAAATTAACCATGTTAATTATCCATGTTAATGGATGCATGTGATATATTATTATTCTTTTTTGTTTTCTTTTTTAAAAAGGAAGTGGTAAACTTAAGTCAAGCTAAATTTAGGCTATTATCTATGCAGCATAAATTTCACTTCTGTGTATAAATGCTAACTTGCATATTTCTCCATGGTAACTAAACTATGATTAAAACAACAGTGAAACCAGCCTTTAAAGCCACCTGTTTAACTAGGAACAACCTAATTTACAAAAATACTTAAACTTTGGAAATTTCATGGGCATCTATATCATGCTTTCCCCAGTAGAAAGCTCACTTTTCTGTGAACACATAATTGCAATGTACTTGGCCCAGGTCGTAATCATTCTTTTTTTAAATAGTGTAATTTTTGCATGTATTGTTCATTCTAACATAAGTGGTATTTAAGATTATAAAGAATAAGACTCTAATAACTCTTTCCAAAAAGGAAGTTATTTTGATGCTTAGAAGGGATTAATTTACCTAGAAAATATCTTCACATTTTACAAAAAGAACTAATGAAAGAAGTGGGAAAATTCCAAAATGAAATGACTATTTGAGATGGCAAGACACATTTAAACTAATTTTTTATTGAGATAGCCTTGTAATTTACTAATGAAGAAATGAGCTATTTTATTGGTGAAATTAAGGAAATAATTATAATAGGTCCAAGAATAGTAAAAATGTAGGTATAAGCAATATTTTCTTATTTAATTATAAAACATAAAAGTAGATTTGAATGTGAATCATTTTGAAACCCTAGAATTAGGTTTAGAATTTAAATACTGAAAACCCCATGAAGTCGAAACATAATCATAATAGGTCAGGTTTGGTGTGAAAATCATGACTCACATTCATGACACATATTCAGAAATGCCTTTATTATAATCGAAAATTGATCCTCAGTTTTTTGTCTCCTGGTTTTACATGATGTAATGTCTAAGGCCACATTTCATACTGTGAAATAATGATGACTGTTTAAGACTCATGTTAAAAAAAAAAACTCATAAAATGTCACAATTTATAATTTTATGTATACTTGCCTCTCTAATATCATGTACATTTACA
>CAUYRH010140024.1:0-43434 GCA_963574655.1 Perodicticus potto
TGCAACCAAAAAATGGCCAGGCGTTGTGGTGGGCGCCTGTAGTCCCAGCTACTTGGGAAGCAGAGGCAGGAGACTCGCTTGAGCCCAGGAATTGGAGGTTGCTGTGAGCTGTGATGCCACAGCACTCTATCCAGGGTGACAGCTTGAGACTCTGTCTCAAAAAAAAAAAAATGCACTGGGAGTTTTGGGTAGTGAAGAGGGGCTAAAATCATAAAATAAATGCCCCTTCTGAATGTATTTTCGGCATCAATAGGGTCTTGATTGCTCAAGTTGCAGGAAAGTTGTGAATGCCAAAGGCAAAACTTCATTCAGCAGTTAGTTAGGGAACTGGACTCTGCGAAGGTCTAAAAGCTAATTCCTAAAACCTAAGGAAAATAAACCTTAATTCCAAAAGTAAACTTTTAAGTTTGACAATAAAGGAGCCGAGATTTCTGAATGTAAAAGGACTCTTCTCCTAAGTGGCCGTAGAGCTGGCTCAGCATTCCAGAGGTGGTGATAACTGACTTAAAGTCAGCAAAACAGGAGGGCATTCCAGGAAGAAGGTCTGCTTACTTCCTAGAAAGTTTTCCTTTCTCTTCCCTATTCCTGGCCGGCCTTGCCTCCCCCACGCCTTCAGGGCAAACCGACTCAGCCTTTCTCCACCGTCCCCACCTCCTGGACTCCTTGTCAACCCACCTTCCTCACCATCCCCCAGCACTGGGGTTAGAACTGTGGAAACTAAAATCAGGTAACCCTCTGAGCTCCACCATTTAGTCACTATTTCACCTTGTTAAGATTTTTGTCTACCAGTTTAGCCGGTTTTTAAAGTTGGAAATGATAACACCTTATAGACTTTTTTGGGATGAGAACTAATTGATATCAGAGATTCTCCAAGTGTGTTCCCCAAGTGGGGCACCAGCAGCTGCATCCCCCAGGAACTTGTGAGAACTATTAAGCTTGGGTCTTGCTTCAGAATCAAGAGCTCTGATCACGAATGAAGCACAGTGATGTTTAACCGGCTCTCCAGGTGACACTGAGCGTGAGACTCTGCGGACCCAGGCATTAGATGCTCAGTACGTGCTCAGGATAACTCTCTTGCACTTATTTTCCTTACCTTGCACAAACCCGGCCTGGGCGAAGTACAACAAAAAAATAGCCGGGCGTTGTGGCGGGCACCTGCAGTCCCAGCTACTCGGGAGTCTGTGGCAAGAGAATCGCCTTAGCCCAGGAGTTGGAGGTTGCTGTGAGCTGTGACACCACAGCACTCTACCGAGGGCAATAAGGTAAAACTGTGTCTCTACAAAAAAAAAAAAAAAAAACGAAAAGAGAAAAAGGTTCCATTCCTACCTTTTCTTTTCTTTTTTATTCTTTTTCCTTTCTTTCCTTCCCTCCAACCTCTTTCTCTCTCCCTCTATATCTTTCTTCTTTTTTTTGACAGAGTCATATAATCTGCTGCCCCAGATAGAGTGCCAGCCCTGGACAGAGTGCCCAGCATCACAGCTCACAGCAACTTCAAACTCCGGGGGCTCAAGTGATCCTCTTGCCTCAGCTGGGACTACAGGCACCCACCGAAATGCCTGGCTAGTAATTCTATTTTTAGTAGAGCTGGGGTCTCGCTCTTGCTCAAAGTGTCTCAAACTCCTGAGCTCAAGCAATCCACCTGCCTTGGCCTCCCAGAGTGCTAGCATTACAGGCACCTGGGCCCTCGCTTTTTCTTTTCAAGGCTAGAAATTTTAAGTATCTTTTTTTCTAAAAAGGAAAACAGAATATAACCTACCTGGTACATTTAGTATTGACTGAGCATATAATATGTACCAGGCATGCATATGTTGTCCACAAATGAGTCAGTATGTCACTTCACTCTGGAGAAGCAGCCAACACCTGGGGTTTCTTTTTTTTTTTCTTTTGAGACAGAGTCATATTATGTCACCCTGGGTTGAAGGCTATAGCGTCACAGCTCACAGCATCCTCCAACTCCTGGGCTCAAGCGATTCTTTTGCCTCAGCCTCTCAAGTAGCTGGGACTACAGGCTCCCGCCACAACACCCAGCCATTTTCCTGTTGTGGTTGTCACTGCCATTTAGCTGGCCCCGGCTGGGTTCAAACCCACCAGCCTTGGTGTGCCGAGCCTGTGGTTTCCGAGGTCCTCATAACCTGGGTGTTACATCCTCATTTGACTGTTATCTTTGGATGATACTTCTTAATTAGACATTTACTGTATTTCCATATATCTTATAAGAGGACAGGGCTAGCCAGGGCTGGACCTAACCCATAGTAGGGTGGGGGACAATGGCCATTTGTCTTGGGCTTCGAATTCAAATTCAAGCACTCAAGAGAGGCCTCTAAGACTTTTGATCTTTTCTCCTAAAGTAATGGACAGAAGTGGAAGAAAAAACTTACCAAGAATGCTCAAAAGATCTATGCTGTTAATGTATATTTTTAAAATCTTGTAATTATTCTGTTATTAGGCCAACTACATTGTAAAATATATTTTATCTTTAAAACATTAATTTGTTAAGACCAGGCACAGTGCCTCGTGCCTATAATCCTTAGCATTCTGGAAGGCTGAGGTGGGTGGATTGCCTGAGTTCAGGAGTTCAAGACCAGCCTGAGCCAAGAGCACGACATCATCTCTAAAAAAAAAAAAAAGGGTGGCGACACCCATATGCTGGAGGTGGTGGGTTCAAACCCGGCCCCAGCCAAAAACTGCCAAAAAAAATAAAAATAAAAATAGCTGGTCATTGTGGGGGGCGCCTATAGTCCCAGCTACATGGGAGGCTGAGGCAAGAGAATCACTTGAACCCAAGAGTTTGAGGTTGCTGTGAGCTATGATGCCACAGCACTCTACCAAGGGCAACAGAGTAAGACTGTCTAAAAAAAAAAATAAAAACAAAAAAAGATCCCATTAATTTGTTAAATATAAACACTAAGCAAAACAAAATTTCAGGATGCCCCCCCTTTGGCATTTCTTTGTTTTTAAAAAATTCATATACTGGTATCCTCAAACAAGTCTAATGCCCCAGCCCTCTGTGAAGCTTCTGAAGTGCTCATTTCTACCCATCAGACTGTGTTGGGCCACAGAACTGTATTAGGAGCAGCCTGGTTCATGTGCTCAGCAAGGACCTGCAACACCATCCTAGACTAAGTGTGCTTACAAAGAAACTCAGGTGTGGGATCTGACACTCTGGGGACCTCTGATCCTAACCTTCTCCAAGTAGGAGGTCTCTGGGAAGAAAGGGTAGCATCAATGAGGTTTTTGTTTCCTTGATTATTCTAGGAAACCTCATTCATTAGGGCAGCTGGGAGACCTGTGACTGGTGCATAACCTCGAAGTAAAGAACAGAATGTCCCAAGGAAGGCGTCTCCAGTGGCTCCTACCCCCAGTGTGTCTGTGTCTCTGTCTCTCTCTCTCTCTCTCTCTGAAGGCGTCTCCAGTGGCTCCTACCCCAGAGTGTGTGTCTGTCTCTCTCTCTCTCACGCGCGCACGCGCGCACTTGCACACACACACACACACACACTACCCCACAAAGGGAGGTGAGGACAGATTCCTGTGAGATAAAGGGGACTACACCGTCACTGATTAACTGCAAAAGTTGGACTGCCTGAACTTTTTGTGGGGAACCAAACTAAATTTAATAATGGGAGTTTGTAGGGAAAAAATTACTGTAGTCAGACCTCCTGAGTTTGAATCCTGGTTCCACCTTCACCAACTAAGTCAACTTAGACAGGTCATTTAAATCCCTGCATCTCAGTTTACTCATCTGATTATGAGAATAAAAACTACATCCATAAGATTGTTGTAAACATGGAGAAATGTAAAGCACATGGAGTGTGGAGATGTAATAAATAGTACTTGTTTTTTTGAGACAGTCTCACTTTTGTCGCCCTCAGTAGAGTGCCGTGGCGTCATAGCTCACTGCAACCCCAAACTCTTGGGCTCAAGTGATTCTCCTGCCTCAGCCTCCCAAGTAGCTGGGACTACAGGTAACCACCACAACGCCTGGCTGTTTTTAGAGACGAGGTCTAGCTCTTGCTCATGCTGGTCTTGAACTTCTGAGCTCAGGCAATCTGTCCACCTCAGCCTCCCAGAGTGCTAGGATTACAGCACGAGCCACTGTGCCTGGCCAGTACTTATTATTTTAGAAGACTATCACTGATTCAACCTTTCTGGGGGGCCAACGTCGTATAGTGATATAATAGTGATGTAATTGAAACTTTAAAAATGTAACTATGGGCGGCACCCGTGGCTCAAGGAGTAGGGCACCAGCCCCAAATACCAGAGGTGGTGGGTTCAAACCCGGCCCTGGCCAAAACCTGAAAAAACAAAAAAAATAAATAAATAAAATAAAAATGCAAGAATTTAAGGGTGGCTCCTCTGGCTCAGTGGGTAGGGTGCCAGCCCCATATACTGAAGGTGGTGGGTTCAAAACCAGCCTCGGCCGAACTGCAACCAAAAACTAGCCAGGCGTTGTGGCGGGCGCCTGTAGTCCCAGCTACTTGGGAGGCTGAGGCAAGAGAATCGCTTGAGCCCGGGAGTTGGAGGTTGCTGTGAGCTGTGATGCCACAGCACTCTACCCAGGGTACAGCTTGAGGCTCTGTCTCCAAAAAAAAAAAAAAAAGTAACTACATGGCTTGGCACTTGTAGCTCAGTGGTTACGGTGTCAGCCATATACACCAAGGGTTCGAACCTGGCCTGGGCCAGCTGCACAACAATGACAATTGCAACAAAAAAAATAGCCAGGCGTTGTGGTGGGCACCTGTAGTCCCAGCTACTTGGGAGGCTGAGCCAAAAGAATCACTTAAGCCCAAGAGTTAGAGGTTGCTGAGAGCTGTGATGCCACAGCACTCTACCGAGGGTGAAACAGTGAGACTCTGTCTAAAAAATAAATAAAAATGAAAAAATAGAAATAAAAATGTAAATATACTTGGATATATGGACAGATTTTATTTGTAAAAGTATGTTCACTGCTGCATAAACTATTAGAAATAACCCAAATGCCTCAATGTGGAGGTCTTAGTAAACATATAAATTCCATACATTCACGCAATGGAATACTATAAAGTTATTAGAGCATGATAAAAAAGTTCTCTGTATGGCTATAAATACAGACTTAAGTTATAAATGAAGTATACACAATGTAAATTCCATACATGGAAGAAAAAAGTCTGAAAGAATAAACTCAGTGAACAGTGATTTATTTTTGTATGATGGGAATATGAGTTTCTCTTTTCCTCTTTACAGGTCTGTTATTTTCTAAATTTTCTATGATGAAGCCAGACAATATATCAAAACATCAATGTTTTAAGAGCAAGAAAGATACTCTTTCTGATTATAGAGAACTCAGAGGAGCAAACTAGATGTATATTAAAAACTCCAGTCTCGGCGCCTGTGGCTCAACGGGCTAGGGCGCCAGCCACGTACACCTAAGCTGGTGGGTTCGAATCCAGCCGGGGCCCGCCAAACAATGATGGCTGCAACCAAAAAATGGCCGGGCGTTGTAGTCCCAGCTACTTGGGAGGCGGAGGCAAGAGACTCGCTTGAGCCCAGGAATTGGAGGTTGCTGAGAGCTGTGATGCCACAGCACGCTATCCAGGGTGACGGCTTGAGGCTCTGTCTCAAAAAAAAAAAAAACTCTATATCATGAAGCAGAGTAAAGTTAGGTATTATAATAAAAGTTAAAAATAAAGGGTAAAAAGGATTGCTTAATTTAGAATCTATCACTCCTTAATTATTAATTGATAATTCAAGAGAGAGGTGGCCCTCGAATTAAGGCTTACTCTGAGCCAAAGCTAATCCTTCCAGGGGTATCCGATCTGTGGCCACAGGCAGATTATGTGGAACTTTTTTGCTTGTCTGTTGTGTCAGATATCATCAAAATCACACACGAACCTTTTTCTGTTTTGCTCATCAGTTTTCCTTAGTGTTTATGTGTTGAATGAGTGGCCCAAGACAACTCTTCTTCTTCCAATGTGTAATACAGGACAAAAAAGTAAGAATTACAAAAAGTAAGGCCAGGTGTGGTGGCTCAGGCCTGTAATCCCAGCACTCTGAGGTGTGTGAGTAGCCTGAGCTCATGAGTTCAAGACCAGCCTGAGCAAAATGTGAAACCCCTCATGTCTACTAAAAATAGAAAAACTAAGGCAAGAGGATTGCTTAAGCCCAAGAGGTGGAGGTTGCTGTGAGCTATGACGCCACAGCACTCTACCCACGGTGACAGCTTAAGACTCTGTCTCAAAAAAAAAAAAAAGAAAAGAAAAGAAAAAATAATTACAAAAAGTGAAAAGGCGAAAAAGGATAGGAACAGACATTTCCAGCTAAGGGACCGGGATAAATGCTGAGTATACATAAAGTTGACCTTGTATTCAAGGAAAATGGAAAAGAGAAAGGAAATAAATCAGTGAATGAATGGACCACTGGCCAGAGGCTAGTTTTCTATTCTAGAGAAAAAAGAGGAAGAGCTAAGCTCTGAATTCAACTTTGTTGATGCTTGAATGTTGATGCTCCTTCCCTGCCTGAGCTCACAACCACTCACTCAGTCCACTCTGCTGAACAACTTTTTTTTTCTTTCGAGACAGAGACTCATTCTGTCGCCCTTGGTAGAGTGATGTGGCGTCACAGCTCACAGCAACCTCAAACTGTTGAGCTCAAGCGATCCTTTTGTTTCAGCCTCCCAAACAGCTGGGACAAGTTCCTGCCACAACACCTGGCTATTTTTAGAGATGGGGTCTCACTCTTGCTCAGGCTGTCTCAAACTCCTAAACTCAAGCAATCCACCACCTCAGCCTCCCAGAGTGCTGGAATTACAGGCGTGAGCCACCGTGCCCGGCCTTCTGCTGAAATTCTTAACCTCCTCCACTTTGAGCTGCAGGAGCTTACACACCCAGGCCTGGGAAATGCAGAGCTGCCTCGCCTTACACAATTCATCCCTGAAGGCCTGGCCGCACCACTGCATGTGAGATAAGGTCACGGTGTGGAGTTTCCAGCTGTGGCAGGGTGGCTCTCAGAGTGCCCAGACCCAACTGGACAGACCCTTCAGCTGCAAGGGCACCTGGTTCAGCAAACAGGAGCCAAGGAACAGCAGAAGCGAATCCGAGAACAGCAGCTCCATGTCCCGATGCTGTGCTAGCAACACCGTCCTGCAACAGCCTGCTGCCGGAAAAGAGGGGCTCACCACTCGACCCTCACCATCTGGAAATCAGAGCAAATCCCCCAAACCAAGACTCTAGAAGGCTTCTTCTACAAGGAAACGGTTTGGGATTTAGCATCAGCCTTTAAGATCCTACACTGGGGGCGGTGCCCGTGGCTCAATAAGTAGGGTGCTGGCCTCGGCCAAACTGCAACAAAAAATGGCCAGGCGTTGTGGCAGGACCTTGTGGTCCCAGCTACTCAGGAGGCTGAGGCAAGAGAATCGCCTAAGCCCAAGAGCTGGAGGTTGCCGTGAGCTGTGATGCCACAGCACTCTACCGAGGGCAACAAAGTAAGACTCCGTCTCTTTAAAAAAAAAAAAAAAAAAAGATCCCACACAGGGCAGTCAACTTGCAGAAAAGTCACTTAGGACCCAAGTGGGGCAGCAGGGCAGGGAGGGAGAAGAGAGGCCTGCAGGTCCCTCAACAGCTGTCTTTGTAAAACCAATAGGAAGGCCTGGGCTGCCCAGCACAGGAGCCCATGAGAGCAGAGCAGCTGGACTCTCCCAGTCAGCAGGGAAAAAGTTGTCTTATTTCCAAGCTTTAAAGAAGGAAGAAAGAGGCAAAGGTGGGGTCCACAGGGTCAGCTGGAGTCCCAAGTGGCCCCAGAGAAATAAGGCTTTGTAAAAACAGGGTGCAGCTGCCGGTCATGCTCTCTGACCCCTGACCTTGCCCTCATGGATAACGACTCCCCAAGAACTCATCCTCCCAAGGTCATCCATCACCGCTCAGATGCAAGCCATCACTCACTGCTTCTGCCCAGCCAGCTCTGTGCTGGGGCCACAGGCTCCAGAAGAATCCCCTGACACTCCCTCTTCAGTTCCTGCCTACCCCAATCTCTAGGTAGGGGACAGAATCAGAGCTTGATTCTTTGTTTGGGCTCCTCCTGCTCCGCCCTCTTGACAGCCATTTGTTCTTCCCTGAGAAATTCCTCCTCCTTGACTTCGGGGAGGCGGCTGGCAAAGCTAAAGTGGAAAATCAGTGAAGCTAATGGTGCAGCAATGCAGGGGCTGGAGCCAAGAACACAGCCATGGAGTGGCTCCGGTGCACTTGCTGGGCCTGCGCAAGAGGCCACATGAGCATGTTCTCTCTCAGGCTAAGGCTAAGGCCCTCCCCATCCGCACTCCAACCCCCACTGAGCACTCACAAACACTCTAGCTCAGGTGCTGGAGCTGCCACCCTCAGGGGGAGGGACTGGGGACAGAGCTCATCCTCTAGGAAAATCCAGTAGCTTGGCACCTAGCAGGTTTCTGCAGACCGAAATCCTTCACCCTTGTTCTCAAATGGGTCACCCAATGTCACATTTTGCTCCGTGTAATTTCACTCGCCTTCTGACAGAGGGTGAAGAAACTCTAGTGTGAGTTAGAAGCAAACATGTTCTTTTCAGAAGTTATGCTGGGACCCAGTTGGGGGTGTCCGAGGCAGCCGCGGTTCCTGGGCTATGCCAGTTGGCTGCAGCCCACGCACGGACCACAGCGTGTCTGTATACTCTCTGGTACCTGTTTGAGCTTCTCTCTACAGCTAGGCTGAAATGCACACCCCTGTGGGATAAAGGCAGCTGCAGGACCCCCAGCAGCTGGGGGTGGGGGGGGCGCAGGGATGTTGCCAGGGCCCTAGAACTTGAGGCTGGGCACCAGTTCTGGCCGCTTGCAGCCTCCTCCCCAGGGTGCAGGTCCTGCAGAACAGAGACAAAGCCCTGCATTGTGGCCCACGCAGGATCCAGGGGACTGCGGCCAGAAATGGAAACATGCAGCTTTCCCATTAAGCGTAACCTCCCCCTCCCACAGGCCACCAGACTCCTTCACGTCTGGGGTTTGGGAGGGCCTGTGTGTTGCTTATGAGTTGCAGGTTTCTGGGCATGGAGGCCAAGCACTTTGAGACCGCAAGTCTCATGTTCTATCCCCTGCACCACAGTTCTGTCTCCTGCATCGTGGGGCCTGAGGTGTTTTACCCACAGAACTGAGAGGGTGGCAGGAACCCCCACCCCAACTGCCAGCAGTGGCCTTACCAGCCGTTTTGGACACAGTCATTTGTTCCCCCTCAAAAAATTTGACCCCAAAAGAGAGAGAAATGTACCCTTTTCAAGCTCACAATCTTTTGAAGTCGCTGTTCTAGCCCCCTTGTCTGGGATCAGCTTCAATCTCCCAACACAACACCTTCCCCTCCCCTCAGGACTTGATCTGAAACAAGCTTAGACTTTGTGAAATCCCAAACTAGAGAAGGGGAAGGAGAGGGAGAAAGGCGGGAGGCTGGTTTTCCTGGAACCCTTATTAAATCAACTTTCCAAGGACAGCCAGAAAGTGCAGGCCCTCCCTGGTCCCTCAGGAGCACTTGCAGACAGCTCTGTGTTGGCACTGCGCTCAGCTGGGGGAGGGGCTGCACACACACAATTATAATCACAGCAAGGCTTTGCTAAGGGTTGAGGGGACTCAGTGTGAGCAGGGTTTTGGGGTGGTTTGCTTTTGGACAAACTCTGTACACACAGAACGTTTTCTGAAGACAACAGCAGCACTCTGATTTAATGATCAGCAGAGCCAACACTATCCAGTACACTCCACATGGCGAGGTTCCCTCCAGTTTGCAGAGCTTAGAGTCACATTTCCCCTGATGATGCTGCACTCACTTCGGGCTCATCCTCACGAGGGGGAAAAACGCATGCTAAGGCAGGGACAGCCCCACACATGGGGGACTGGGACGTGTTCTCCAAGTGCTTCCTACTGCTGTGTTTTTCCGCATTCAAAGCCCACCCCCAAAACAGCACATGTCTCCCTGTGTTTTGCCACCTCTAGAATCCCAGGAAAAATGGACTCACAACCACCGTCTACTGCTCATCGACTGTGTAGTAGGCAAGGTTCAAAGAGCTCTGCAGACATCCTCATTTGATATTCGCAATGACCCTGTGACCACACATTCATTACCAACATATTTTATGGAGAAGCACAGAGAGGTACTTTCCCAAGAGCCAACAGTCAGTAAAAGGTACAGCAGAAATCAAAACAGGGCAATCCAAGGAAGAACTTACGCCCACACCAGTATGTGAATGTCCACAGCAGTTTTACCAATAATGGCCAAAATCGTAGTAGGGAGTTGACCGCAAAGACACACGAGGGAAGCGGATGACGTTTTTGTTTTTTAGAGAAGGTTGTTTTGTCACCCAGACTGGAGTGCAGTGTCACCACCACAGCTCACTGCAGCCTCCATCTCTTAGGCTCAGCAATCCTTATGGCTCATTCTCCAAAGTAGCTGGGACTACAGGTGTGCATCACTACATCCGGCTAATTTTTAAACATTTTTGTGGAAACAGGATATCTTGCTATGTTGTCCAGGCTGGTCTTTAACTCCTAAGCTCAAGTGTCGCTCCCACCTTGGCCTCCCAAAATACTGGAATTACAGGCGTGAGCCACTGTGCCTGTTCTACTCCTTAATTGGGATGCTAGTTGCATGAGACATACCAAAACACACCCGATGCACACTCGGAATTGCTGTATATTACAGTGTGTCAATTATGCCTCAACTAAGTTAATTTTTTTTTTTTTTAAGAGACAGGGTTGCTCTGTATCACCCAGGCTGGAGTGCTGTGGTGTGATCACAGCTCACCGCAGCCTTCAACTCCTGGGCTCAAATGATCCTCCCACCTCAGCCTCCCCAGCTGGTGGGTCTACAGGCACATACCACGGTGCCTGGGTAATCTCCATTTTTTGTAGAGATAGGGTCTCACTATGTTGCCCAGGCTGACAGGTGACTTTTAGAAACAGTGGTCTCTAACTTTAATCTTTCCTGCTGCGTGGCCTCCTAAGAGCCCCTGTCTACCTTTCCTCCTTCCCTCTGTTCCCTGGGCCTTCAGTCCCCAGGTCCACACTCCACCACTGCCTCTGCTTTCTGTCCCAGAACCAGCAGCTTCAGTGACATCTTCTTCCTCCACCACCACCTGAAGACCTTATGCTGGGACATCTTCGGCTTACAAGTGCCCAGGCCTGAGATTCATACTGTTTACTTTCTCTGCCCTCCATTCTCAGGCTGCAAAGAGTTTGTCAGAGAAAGAAAGTACTTTAGGGTCCATTACGAATTCACATACTCAAAGGTCCCCCAAGCCCAGGTAGCTCTGGACTCTGGACGCCTTCATACGAATATGGGGGTCTGGTCTGTTCCACCTGGCTCACTCTCTTTATTCTCATCTCATCCTGTCTTTGTCTCCAGTCACCCGAGGAGCTGACTTCTGATCTACGCACACTCACAGATTCTGTTTCTACAGGGTCTTTACCACTTTTCCCCTCCTTTACCATCTCCCAGCTTCCACTCTACTTCACAACCTCCTTCCTCTAGCTAGACATTCAAAACAACTTTTGCCGCGTCTTTCTTGCAATAATTACTACTAATACTTCACATGTAAATAATTGCTTCATCTGGATTATTCCATTTAATCCTTTATTATTGTTTCCACTTCACAGATGAGCAAGCTAAGGCTTACTTTGTAATTTGTCAAAGGAAGTAACGTGGCCATCCAATTGTGTAAACGCAGGTCCTTCCTGACTCCTTCCTCTCAGCTGTCCAAATTCACCTGCCAAATTAATTTTCTGAAAGCTGGATCGTGTCACTACCTGCTCAAAACTTTTCAAGTTTCCCAGCACCTACCCATGTAAGCACAATTTTCTTAACAGAGCATTAAGCCTTGCGTATGCTAACTCAATCCAATTTTTCCAGGTGTTCCTTCCCACCAACTACCTACTAACCAGGCAAACTGATCTCCATATTCCTTATACATTCTGCCCCTGTTCCCTCACTTCTGCTGTTCCAGTTGGAGTGCTCCACATTTCTCCTACCAAACTCCCCTTTCACCCCCTAAGACCCACCTCAGATGCTCCAGCTCCCCATTCCCCTGCACTCCTACTGTATTTTGTTGTAACTCCACTGTGTGTTTTAAACACTGTCTACCTTGCATGTATCTATCACTGTATTCATCTCTCCCCTACCTGGCTGTAAACTCCACGTAGGCAGAGATGGTCTCACCTACTCTGATCTCCAGCACTCCTGATCTTGCCTTCAGTCCTTTTACTAAACGCAACATGAACACACCTGTTTAGCCACTGCACTTTCTACAAAGTCTCACACTCCCTCCCCCCCTCCTTGCACCATTCCAAGTGGACTCATGTTCTCACCCTTCACCCAGACAGGCCCCTGCAGCCTGCATGAAGGCCCTTTAAACACAGCCACCCAGTCACATGTACCCTGAACCTCTCGCCTACCAGCCACCACATTGCAAGCCACATCACCCCTTGGCAGCAGAAACACCCACATATTAGTTCTCAAAGTCCCTCAAAAGCCACCAGGTGCACCGTACCTCTCCATGGGTACTTTCACAATGCAAGCAAAATCTCACGAGCCCTGGGACAAGACTGCCCCGTTACTAATAATCTGTCAGAGTTTCCAACACACCACATTCTGCTTCTCAATCTCCTTTAAACCTTTCAAATAGTCCACATCCAAAGCAAACTACCCAGGAGGTCCCCAAACAGGTCTGTGAGGCATGGCCAAGGAGGCATGATGGCAAACACGAAGCTATGGAATAATCCTCTAGAAGCCAGAGGTCTTTATCAAGTTTTCCCTCCTACAATGTCTGCTATAGTCTGATCCAAGTTTTAGACCCAAATTCATAGGCCACTCACCCATCTCATATATCACCCAGGGTGAAGGGCTGACTCTAGGGCTGAGATCAGATGTTCTCCCCCGCCCCCCACCCCGCTGAGCACATTCCCCTCTGCTTTCTCTGACAAAGTTGGTTATGTTTGTAACCCAGCACAAACCACCTCACATGTCTTCAGAGTCTCTCCTACAGGACAGGAGCCTTCCTGCTGGACCACATCACCTACTTCCAGCCCACCCTTTTTTCCAGGCCTGGCCTTACCTTCTTCAGGCAAGGTCGGGGCTGGCCTGGCAGCGCAGAGTGTGGCTGTGACCAGCACAGCCCAGAGGAGGAGACACTTCCAGCTCCACATCCCAGTTCTGCAGTTAGAGGGTGGTGAGAAGGCTCCACACCTCCATGGATACTCCACCCTGAACTCAACCCTTCTTCTCAAGCTGACTCTGGGGAAAAAAAAAAGAAAAGTTAGGAAAATCTGAGTAGAAGAGGGAAAAGAAGATAAAGCATGTGGCATGGTCAGTTTCCCTGCCTAGAGGGTGTTGGAAGCAACAACTTACTCTTTTTTTTCCTCTTTTGAAACAGAGTCACACCTTGTTGCCCCAGGCATCAGCCCCCTGATCCTCCTGCCTCAGCCTCCCAAGCAGTTGGGACTACCGGCCCCCACCACAGCACCCAACTAATTTTTCTATTTTTAGTAGAGACAGGGTCTTATTCTTGCTCAAGTGGATCTCAAACTCCTGAGCTCAAATGATCTTCCACCTTGATCTCTCAGAATGCTAGGAGTACAGGCATGAGCCACCAGACCTCACCAGTAACTTACTCTTTAGGGGACAAAGAAAACTGTGATCCCATCAGAAGTTATAGGACTTAGGCCAGGCGCCGCACTCATGTCTATAATCCTAGCACTCTAGGAGCCCGGAGGTTGGTGG
This sequence comes from Perodicticus potto, assembly GCA_963574655.1. NCBI lineage: Eukaryota > Metazoa > Chordata > Mammalia > Primates > Lorisidae > Perodicticus > Perodicticus potto. The sequence continues at coordinate 13,731 of CAUYRH010140024.1, forward strand.
ATTGCTTGAGCTCAGGAGTTTGAGACCAGCCTGAGTAAGAGTGAAACCCCATCTCTACTAAAAAAAATAGAAAAAACTAGCTGGGCATTGTGGTGGGCAGCTGTAGTCCCAGCTACTCAAGAGGTTGAGGCAAGAGGATCGCTTGAGCCCAGAGTTTGAGGTGGCTGTGAGCTAAAGCCATGGCCACTGTACCCAGGGTGACAGAGAGAGACTCTGTCTCAAAAAAAAAAAAAGAAGAAGTTACAGGTCTTAATAAGACAAAGGATTAAAGGGGTGCTTTAATACAATTCTACAAATATGTTTTGAGTACACTATGTGTAGACCTGGCTGGTAATATTGTCATTAAGTTCTCCAAGGAATAAGCCTCAAGCCCATGTGTGCTAGAAAGTGAACGGGCTCATGAACATCCCAAATAGTTTTCGTTTTTGTGGACAAGGGCTGTGCATGGGGGGGCCACAACTGCGGGGGCTTGACCAGGCCTGTGTAGGGCAAACCAATCCCTCTGCTGTGGAAGGAAGGAGGATGAAGGATTGTGGAAAATGCTGAGCGCTAGGAAATGAGGAGCAAGGAGCGAGATCACCAGTCAATGGCTGCTGGACTCCAGTCAGATGCTGCACCCCCCTGCCCGATGCAATGAGCAAGCTGAAATAAACCATCTCCAGATATAAATCACAGGGATCTCCATCCTACCAGCCTCCCCCAGAGAGAACACAACCCTCACCAACTACTTACAAAAAGCCTCAGAGTGTGGGACTTGGAGTGGATCCAGTTCTCCTCCCCACGGCCAAAAGGTAACACTGATGTCTGACAGATACTGAGTCCCAAAGTTGGGGAGAAAAAACATCCTGCTACAGAGTCAAGAGCCCTAGCAAGGGCAACTCAGAGATGGCTCATACTGACCCCTACAGAATCTGCAGCCTTTTATACCTTTCTCAGGTCTGGAGTAGTAAAATTTAAAACAACTCTCTAGGGTCTTAAAGAACAGATCATTGCTGCTAAACATTTACTAAGTGACAAGACTTTCTGGGCACTGTCTGGGCTGCAAGGGGGTGACCGTCTCTGTCTTCCAGGTGGCTTCTATCCTAAATACTCCAGGGAACCATCCAAGTTATTCAGAGAATCTGCTTCCCCGGAACATGCCCTAATGTGGTGCTCCAGCCCTGCCTCCCCCGACCAAGCCAGGCAGGGCCCCTGAGTGAGTCAGTCCTGGCTGGCAGAAATTCCCCCGGATTCCTGGCTTCCTCCACTTGTGCTCAGCCAGTGGGAATACACACGCAATACCCCTAGCTCCCTCCCAAGGCTTACTGAAAATTTAATGATTCCAAATCAAAAGAGAAATAAATGTCTTTCATTTTTTCTAAATTTAGGAAAGGAACTAGAAGACAGAAAACAGAATGAATACTAAATACCTCCCACGGGCCAGCGTGCCATGAGGTACAATTACCTTTTTTTAAATTTGAGACAGAGTCTCACTATGTCACCCTGGGTAGAGTGCCGAGGTGTCACAGCTCACAGCAACCTCAAACTCTTGGGCTTAAGTGATTTTCTTTCCTCAGCCTCCCAAGTAGCTGGGACTACAGGCGCCCTCTACAACACCCAGCTATTTTTTGGTTGTAGGTGTCATTGTTGTTTGGCAGGCCTGGGCTGGATTCAAACCCACCAGCCTCAGTGTATGTGGCTGGTGCCCTAGCCGCTGAGCTATAGGTGCTGAGCCGGTATAATTAATTTTTAACTATAAAACTTCATTTACTCCTCACTACAAACTTGGAGGAGATAGGAATTATTATCCCCTGTTAAGCAATGAGAAGCTGAGAAACTGAGACTTGAAGAGGATAAGTACCTTGTCCAAGGACGTGTAGCTAAGCAACCAACAGCACGGAGACTCTGGGGGGGCTTTCTCATCACCCAGGTTTTCAGATTAAACCTGGCTCTATCTGATGCAAGCTAATTTTCTCTGAACCAACTACGGTTCAAATTGTAAGGACAAATCTGTGGTAACTCTGGATATAAAGGGGCCTTAATTCTCTATTCCTTTGGTTGAAAGTTTAAAGACCCTTGGAAGGAGATCACAGATGAACCCTCTAGTCCTTAGGATGTGGCACAATCCTGGCCTGAGGTAGAAGCAGTGTTTGCCTGAGCCCACCTCCCACATCGCTAGATCCCACAGGCAGGCCTGTCACCCAGAAAGGTACCCCTAGGCTGGGCACGGTGGCCCACACCTGTAATCCCAGCACTCTGGGAGGCCGAGGCAGGTAGATTGCCCCAGCTCAGGAGTTTGAGACCAGCCTGGGCAAAAGCAAGACAGAGTCTCTAAAACTAGCAGGCACTGTGGTGGGCACCTGTAGTCCCAGCTACTTAGGAGGCTGAGGCAAGAGGATGGCATGAGCCCAAGAGTTGGAGGCTGCTGTGAGCTGTGATGCTACAACACTCTACTAAGGGTGACATAGTGAGACTCTGTCTCAAAAAAAGAGAAAGTAAGAAAACCTAAGTCTCGCAGTACCCGCCAGAGTACTGAGTACATTTTTAGTAGCCGATGGGAAAGAAAGGCTGGTATCCTAGAGATAATTAAGCTTGTTTCAAACAGAGCCAACAGGCAGCTTCCACCACCACTCGACCACTTTGTCCCTTGAAAAGCCTGCCACCTCCTCACAAGCATGGGCCTGCTGCAGAGTGCCCTCTCTCGGCTCCATGACCAAATGCCCTTCAAACTCATCTGCCAGCCTCCCTCTGGCTCATTCCTCCCCCGAAAGGTGCAAAAGTCTCCTCCTATCCCTCTGGGCCTCAAGTTTCACATCTATAAAACACTAACTTTAAGAAAACCCAGCCTCCTGGCACCAACTCCTGGAATGAGAGAGGTAAGTGGGCACACACCCCATTGTACAACTGCAGAAAATGCAGTGACGCACACCGATAATCCACATGCTGGAGACCCCCAGGACTGCGGCTCCTCCTTTACCTCACCTTCTCATTCTACTAATTAATAAATTCTTCAAATCCCTTAAGAGCAGCCTCCTTACTCTACTGCTGGACAGATGTGACCTGTAGCCTCACAGGTGCACACAGCAGCTTCCCCAGAAACCCTGCAGCTGGCTCAACCTCCGTCTCTCCAGTATCAGTCGGGTCTCCTGGGATTCGCAGCCCAGCTCACTTGCATGCAGGGGTCCTCAGTGGAGAAGAGAGGCAAACATGACATTTTAGTTTTTCTACCTGCTGGAGGAGGATGAAATGTTTCCCTGCCTGCATCACAAGTGGTTATAAAGGCCGAATATGCTGTGTGGGTGACAGTGCTCACTGTCTCCTCTGCAGACTACTGATCCAGTGAAGATGTGGACGGTGAGAAAGCCAGGGTTGACCCACATGACCTTGCAGCTCTCTCTCATTCTGAGAGTAAACATTCTGTGCACATCAGATCTCCTTGTCCAAAAATGATGTCAGGAAAACCAGCTGATGAGTTCACAGCCAAGTCTTTTCTTCCTGTTCTCTGGAGAAAGTATAAACGCTTCCCCTTCCATTTTAAATCATGTAACCCCAGGATGATCCCTTAGCCTTTCTGAGCCTCAGTTTCCCACCTGCTGAAGGGGGCTATATCCCAGGTTCACAGGAAGTTATGAGGATCAGACGGGCAGTGTGAGTGAAGGTGCATGTACTCTCCTCTCTGAAGCACTAATCAAACATAAAGAACTACAAATATATTTATATTTAATGTATTTATGTTTATAATTATTATATACAGAACCTCTGTAAATTGACCAATGAAGGGACCGTAACAAACTGGTCAAATTACAGAAGTGGTCAACATAAGGAACTAGTCTTACTGTACAGATACGTACATGTGGTGAACGTCCTGTCTATGAAAATGTAGCGAGGTGGTCAACTATGGAGGTTCTGTATATTTACAATTCTTTTTTTTTTTTTTTTTGAGACAGAGCCTCAAGCTGTCCCCCTGGATAAAGTGCTGTGGCATCACAGCTCACAGCAACCTCCAATTCCTGGACTCAAGCGAGTCTCCTGCCTCCGCCTCCCAAGTAGCTGGGACTACAGGCGCCCGCCATAATGCCTGGGCGTTGAGCCACAGGCGCCGAGCCTACAATTCTTATTATATAGTGCTTTGAGTAACTCCTCGATAGCACTCTCAGGAAACTTGGTAACTGGCAGCAGGAAGACCTAAACTTCCAACCTTCCCCAAGATATTTCTCACTCTCCATCTTCACACTCTATCCTCAGCTGGTCTTTACAGTGGCCACGAGCCACATGTGGCTATTGTACGCTTGGAATGGGGCTGGTGCTAACTGGGCTGTGCCAGAAGGGAAAAAATACACCCTGGATCTTGAAAACTTGGTAAGAAAAAAAGAATGTAAAGTATCTTTTTTTTTTTTTTGCAGTTTTTTTTTGGCTGGGGCTGGGTTTGAACCCACCACCTCTGGTATATGAGGCTGGTGCCCTACTCCTTTGAGCCACAGGTGCCGCCCAATAATTTTTTTTTTTTGAGACCAAGTTTCACTACGTCACCCTCAGTAGAGTGCTGTGGCCTCACAGCTCACAGCCACCTCAAACTCTTGGGCTTAAGCGATTCTCTTGCCTCAGCCTCCCAAGTAGCTGGGACTACAGGTGCCTGCCATGACACCCACTATGCTATTTTTGTTATTGTTGTTGTAGTTCTCATTGCTGTTTAGCTGGCCCAGGCCAGGTTCCAACCCGCCAGCTTTGGTGCATGTGGCCGGTGCCGTAACCACTGTGCTTTGGGCGCTGAGCCTCGTCAATAATTTTTTACACTGATTACAATGTTCAAATGATACTATTTTGGATATATGGGGTTAAATCACATAAATCATTAAAATCTAAACAAATTAATTAAAAATGAATTTAGCTTGTTTCTTTTTACTTAATTTCAAATGTGCCTATTAGAAAAGCTAAAATTACACATAGCTCATGTATTTCTGTCCCTAACAATACGGGTCATAGCTCCGGGCAATCTCCACATTGCTGTGCAAGAGTCTTTGCCCTCCTTCCTTTTGCGGGGGGGCCAGGTCTTTGCTATTCTCTGGGCCCTACCTTAATAAGGTTACGATTCCTCAAGCCTTTCATGCGCCTTCTAGCTAGAGGATCTCATTCCTCTGAATTTACAAAGCACCTTACTAGCTCTTCTCACATGGTCATCTTAGGTCCTCTTCTATTATTGTTATGTATGTTCCCCATGGGATTGTAGGCTCCTTCAGAGCAAGGCCTGGGCCTACTTTTAAACTTGGGGGGGGGGTTGTTCTGTTTAGCTTTTGTTTTAGAGACAGGATCTCGCTCTTTTGACAGGCTGGAACACAAGGGTACAATTATAACTCTGCAGCCTCAAACTCCTAACACTATCATCCCATCTCAGTCTTCTGAGTAGCTAGGACTACAGATGTGCACTACCATGCTTGGCTAATTTTCTAAAAAAAATCTGTAGAGAAAAGGTCTCATTGTATTGCCCAGGCTGATCTTCAACTCCTAGGTTCAAATAAGTGATATTCCTACCTTGGCCTCCCAAGGTTCTGGGATTCCAGGTGTGAGACACTGTGACCAGCTCTAACCCTTATTAACACCCTCAGCACCTAGTGGACACAGAAGGTGCTGAGATATTTGTTAAAAGAATGAATATGTGAAGGAAAGAAAAAAAAGTTGAGAGGTTGAGAAGAAACTAGCATAGATATTCTCCCAGGAAAGAGGCTGAGAATACCTAGTCACACTCTATTCCAAAGAATACCAATTGAGAAATTTTCCTAACATTTTTGATTCTTCAGAATTGAGGAAATAACACCCAAACATTAATCTCTTTAGATGGGAATAAGGCTTACTTCTTAACAGAAATGGTCCCTTTTCCCCAAAGTGAGCATTCTCACCTTAATGTTGAGAGGGCAGAGCAAGTATCTAACCAACATTTGAAAAAAGTTATATCACTCAGTTTGCAAAATTTCAGTTGGTCCAAAGGAAATGTTAACTTTTTCTTTTTTTGAGACAGAGTCTCACTTTGTCGCTCTCAGTAGAGTGTCATGGCGGCATAGCTCACAGGAACCTCAAACTCTTGAGTTTAAGCGATTCTCTTGCTTCAGCCTCCCAAGGCACCCACCACAACGCCCGGCTGTTTTTAGAGACGGAGTCTCCCTCTGGCTCAGGCTAGTCCCATACCTGTGAGTTCAGGGCAATCCACCCACCTCAGCTTCCCAGAGTGCTAGGATTACAGGTATGAGCCACCACGCCCAGGATTAATTTTTCATTTTGAATCTGCTAAAAAAGGGTCCAAATATCCTTAGGAATAAGAAGTATATAAAAAATTAGGTTAATTAAATAAAACACTAACTGCTGCACATAATCTAGAAAACTTTGTTACTGAAGGCAGAATATGCTAGGGAAACATCAACCATGTTTGAAGTTGTTGGCCCAGATGAGTGCTGTGTACTGGGAGAGCAGGGAGTGGAAGAAGGGAACCAAACATTGTTCCTTTCTTTTATTGGGAGAGGGGGGGGTTTGTGAGGAAAGAATTTTGTTTAAGGTAGATGAAACTTCAGGGGGAAACAAATATCCTAGCCCAAGTCTGGTATTTGACCCCCCTGGAAACCAGAATCATCTCTAAAGCTATACATCTGGACCCCACCAGTCCCTGGTGCATCCAGACCTTTTACAAAGCTCTGGGGAAGGCAAATGCAAGACAAATTTCCCAAGAGGAAATTAAATTCATCTCAAGTGATGTGAGGCCTTTCAGAACCAGACATTTAAATTTTATCTAACTCCCTTGCCTCCTGCAGCAACAAGGCTCAAACTTTTCTAGGATGCTCTTTAACTAACAGCCATTTTGATGAAAGAGTCTTAAAAAATGGAGGCAAGAAAAAAAAGCGTACAGCAAAGCTGGCTGCTAGAACCCCAAGCTCATACCAGCAAATCTCCTCTATTTTTAGGAGTCTTGTTTCAGGTCAATACCCAAAAAAAACACACTACTAAAAGCAAAACCCATGGATTTCCCTTGGCTTCTTAAGGCTGGCTGGAGTCTGTTTACCCCATGCTCAATTCAATTTTCTTGCCCTCTGGAGCCCCCCAGGAATAAAGCTAACTTGGCTGGGGGTGCATGGATGTACACTAATCCCCTCTCCCAAGGGGTGAGGGGGGACCTTTTTCCATTTCTTCCCGTGCATTTGATTCACTTGCTATTCAAAGGCACTAATGGCACTTCCTAACATGCTCCATGGTCAGAGACCAAGGAAAAGAAGTGTCCTAAGAGTGTCCACTTGGAACCAAAGGAAGTGGCGCCCACTCTGACCCAAATCCCCATTGTGAAAATACCTCCTCAATGGGCATCTCTGCAGGTATGGTAAAAGCAGGCAGTGAAAGCACACGGTTCAAGTGGCTCTGATGTGGATGACCCTCATTAAAAAGCTGACACTCAGCTATGACTAAGAGTGAACACAACAGATATTTCAAGGAGCTCGTCACTGATGCAGAGAGCACACAACCATCCCAGCTGCAGCCAGGCCACGGCAGCCTCCCTGAGGGTCAGGGGCAGCCCTGGAGCTCCTCCGAACTCACGGAGGGAAATATGTGAACAAGTCACTAGGGAGGCAGGCCCTCAGGACAGACAGCAGGCAAAGCCAGAGATTGCTGGCCAGCGGTCACTGAGAGGAAGGGAGATGACCCAGGCGAGGGGGTAATTAGCCAGACCAAGGCACGTCCCACGGGCCCTGCTACTTAGCTTTTAAACAAGCCTCAGAGAGGAAACCAGGAGGCTGGGCCAAGTAGGAAAATGGCCACTTTCTGCTCAACAGTCTCAAGGCTAAGGCTCTACAATTTAGATGGTATTCCAAAAAAAGCACTGGTCTGGAGGTGCAAAGAGCAGGGCACATCTGCGGAGGAAACAGTCACCTTAATTACCATGTCTAGAGAAAGTGCGATTTCATTACAGCCTCCAAAACTACCGCCCAAAGAAGGAAACCAGAGAAGTGTTTTCAATTTGAAAGAGGCTAGAAAAGGAGTAGGAGAAACTAACCCTCCAGCAACCTTTGACCATAAGATGCTTTCCTGACCCAGAGAATATTATAAAAGGTAAATAGACAATCCCACTCCCGATTCCAAACTTATAGCCATTACTTAAAAGGTAAAACACCCCACAACTTTCAATCTCCAGGAGCTGCGGCTTAAGGCACTCCTTGCAAACACACCGCAGGCCCCGGTGCTTAGGGCTCGGCCCCGGGGAGCTTTTACAGCGATGCCTCTGGGCGGCCGAGTCGGAACCGCGGGCTCCTTACAGGGACAGTCCCTGTGGTGCTAACTGCAACTATAAGAGAAAGAGAAAAAGAGAAAGCCATGCTATGGCTCCAGAAACTTCCATCAGGGCCAGTTGTGGGCCAGACCCACGGCCAAAGAGGCCACAGTTAGAGGCGCCACCCTTTCCTGAAATCTTGGCCCCCATCTCCCAAGAAGCCTCTTTTCTGTGCAAACTAGAAAACACCCCAACCGCCAAGTGGCCACCAACAGCAGAGAACAGCTAACTCGGTGGGAACCTAAATAACTTGGGATCCAAGGCAATGTTCTTTTCCCCTCCAAATCCCAACGCCTCATCTCCAGGACTCCAGAAATTTTAAGGAAGGAGGTAGTAAAGACAAGTTGAAGAATCCCAGATTTAATTTAGGGGAGGGGGAGGGGAGGAAGAGGGATGTTAGTAATGTGGCTGCGGTTGTACCCGTGTGGAGTGAAACGGAACCAGATGCGGCTGCTACATCTGGAAGATGGGAAGGGGGGAGCTGGGGGAAAGGCACCGCAGAAATGTTTTTCAAGTGGGCTGATGGCTTCTGGGCCCAGAACGGAGAAGCAGACTTCACTCTTCCTCCGGAGTGTCCGGCTGCCTCATGGACGGTGTGTTGTGTATCAATCCCCTTCTGCAACGTCCACTAATTCCTCTGCAAACGTGGATCCTAGCCTCTGTTATCCCCATACCAAACATAACGGGAGCCGGGAGCGGGAAGCAGAGGACGGAAGGGTCTGGGCTAGAGAAGCAACAAGCGCCGCCGCCGAGCGCATCGACCCGGACAAAACCTTCCCCTTCCCCCACCCCTGAGAGCCCGGTTGGGACCGAATGCGCCCCCTGCTCCAGCCCCACACGGGGACTTAGCGTCACCCGCTGGTCGCCTGCCGTTCCCCAAACTTCCGAGGTTTCCTGAGACACCCTAAGTAGATCACCCTCTCTGGAAAGGCGACTCTGCCTCACTCTCCGCTAACGCAGATTCAGCCATTTGGTGACGGCACCTCCTTAAAACCTATTCCAAGAGAAGCCAACCTTCCCCACCACTTCTTCTCCTTCAAGTCCACCCACCCGTCCCCAACCAGGACCCTAGACTTTCCCGGGAGTGAGAAAGGCCTTGGAAATATCCGGGGTTTTCAGCGTTGCGCCCAGGCTACCTGCTGAACCGGGGAGAGTGCCTCCAGGGGACCGAGCGGAGGAGGAGTGGAATGTAACGCACACCCCACCTCGCTGCCCACTGCCGCCCTCCTCCGCCGCCCCGGCCCCGGCCCTCCCCGGACTCACCGCAGAGCCGCCGCCGCCGCCTCTCCAGCTCCCGAGCGCGAGTTGGAGGAAAAGTTGGGCGGCGGGACCGGCGCGGGGAGGGGGCGCAGAGGTGACGCGGACGGAGGGGAGGGCGCGGAGACCGAAGGGGGCGCGGAGCGCCGGGGAGGGAGCCGGGGGGCGGAGAGGGCGGGCGGCGCGGGGAGGGAGGCGCCGGGGGGCCGCCCGGATCTGGGGGCGCCGCAGCTCTTACCTCACTCTGGAGAGTCCGCCGTGGCGAGTGCGGGCACCGCGTCCCCCGCTCCAGCCCGCCGCCCCCAGGCTCCGTCGCCCCGCGGCCGACGCTCGACTCCCGGTGGCGCTCGGTGCTCTGCGCCTCCAGCCCGGGCGGGAACAATGGAGCCGGAGCTGGTGCCCCGGAGGCGGGGCGGGGGGAGGGCTCCCGTCCGCCGCCGGGGGTCTCCAGACCCCGTGCCCCCCTTCTCCGGAGCCCGGCAGCCGCGCCTCACGCTTCTTGCAGACCCGGCTCCATCGCCCTGCGGGGGCCCCGGCGCCGCGGCGAGCCCGACTGGAGCGCCGCTACAGTGCGCTCTGCGGGGCGCCTCTGCCCGGACTGGAGAAAAGTCCTTGGTCTCCGCTGCTTTTCCAGCTGCGGCGCACTCGCGGTAGAGGAAGGCGAGGGCACCGCAATGCGCTAAGCAGAGTGTCGGTCCCGTCCGGACGTGGCCGTCCAGCTCCCGGCACAGCTCGGGCTTCTCTGCGCGCTGCGGCTGGACCGGTGTTCGGGCTCCTGCTCGCCGCCGCCCGCTGCCGAGGCCGCCGCACCAGTGCCCGAAGGAGCGCTCGGAGCGCTGTGCGCCGGCGAGGCGCGAGGGCTCGCTCGCTCCCTCCCACCCCGCCTGGGCCCGCCCCCTCCGCCTCCTCCCCCTGCAGCTGCCTGCTGGGCCTTGTAGTTCCCAAGCCGCGGCCCCGGAGAAGTGGGGAGCGGGCGGGGCCGCCGGGCGCGCTGCCTTCCTTTTCCTGCAGTCTGGCCTCTTTTGGCGCTCGGGTCCCTGTGTCTGAGCATCGCGGGGACAGCACCCGAATTTCAGGCCGTATACAGATTGTAGTTTTGGGGGGTAAGGTGGAGAGACGCTGCAGCCCTGAGGTCGGGCGTGGTCTCGTGGGCTTTGGAGTCTTGGGAAAATGATGTGCGCGCTCTAAATGTCGGTTTTCGCGTCTGTAAGGGGGGGCGGCGGGCTGCCGATAGTTTGCGTATAGAGCTGAGGAGTAAACGAGAGCCTGGCACGTAGTTAACACTCAATAAATACAAGCTGTTTTTATTCATGATAAGGTCAACCCCTGCTTAGAACCTTTCCTTGGATCTCAACTTTCCCCAACCTCATAATTTAGGTTTTGTAATCTACCTGGAGCTGGACCCTGTAAATTCTACGGCGCCTCCGTGGGCCTCCAGAAGGCTCCAGCCTGCTGAGAATACTTAGGAAGCGGAGTGAGAAATGGGCGTGTGAGTGGAAATTACACCCACCACAACGGCCACCCAGAGCACCCTCCAGTGGTCTAAGGAATACCCCACCCCCGCCACTTCCACCCCCGCCACTTCCAAAGCTAAAATGCCCTTCCAACTGGGTCCTCCCACAGGGTGGTATAATTTCAAGGTTCCCTGATCCAAATGGGCATGAGTCCTCTGGAGAACTTCTGAAAAATACAAATTCTTGGGCCTGCTCAGACATGAAGAATCAGGTTGTTCCAGAAAACAGCCAAGATTCTGTATTTTCTCTAAGGCTCTCTGGCAGTGGTTCTCAACCTTCCTAATGTCGCAACCCTTTTTTTTTTTGAGACAGACCCTCAAGCCGTCACCCTGGATAGAGTGCTTTGGCATCACAGCTCACAGCAACCTCCAATTCCTGGGCTCAAGCGAGTCTCTTGCCTCCGCCTCCCAAGGAGCTGGGACCACAGGCGCCCGCCACAACGCCCGGCCATTTTTTGGTTGCAGCCGTCATTGTCGTCTGGCGGGCCGGGCTGGACGCAAACCCGCCAGCTCAGGTGTGTGTGGCTGGCGCCCTAGCCCGTTGAGCCACAGGCGTTGAGCCACAGGCGCCGAGCCGCCACAACCCTTTAATACAGTTCCTCGTGTTGTAGTGACCCCCAACCATAAAATTATTTTTGTTGCTACTTCATAACTAATTTTGCTACTGTTATAAATCATAATGTAAATATCTGATATGCAGGATGGTCTTAGGTGACCCCTGTGAAAGGGGTCAACAGGGAATACCTGTGATAAGAGGCCAAGTTGGTATGGTGGGAACCATTCACTCTAGGTAGGAAGGAAAATTCTTTTCTGGTCTGCCGCTTACGAGGTGTTTTATTTTGCACATGTCATACTTCTGATAAAATCAAGACAGGTATCTGTTCAGACACGCTCAGGAGGCTGTCATGAAAATCACATAAAATAATGGATGTCAGTGCACCAAAAGTGTTACCCAAATAGAAGTCACTATGTAGAAACCAGTATCGGTGAAACATCAGATGAGGATGCCTGGAAATCGGCACATAAATGCTCACAGTAAAATCTGACCCAGTAACCTCTGTTCAGGGAGACTACAAAAGAAATTGTTCTCTTCCTTTATGTTAGTACTTCATGCACAAGGGAAATAATCATATCCCAAAGAGGCGATTGGCTTATTTAGCTTTTGTGTTCTTTTCTGTTCTCTGCTTAATAGAGAAGTTTGTGTGGTGGGAAAGATTTTTAAAATACACACACACACACAGAGGATATATGGGGCAAAGCATGGGTGCAAGCTGGCGGTGTGGAGAAGAGAATGATGGTCTGCGGTGACAGCTTCTGCTACCAGCCCTTGGGGCACTCACCCTGTCCTTAAGCAATCACTGTCAATGACAAAGTGACTGTTGAAGTTATAATTGTATTAAATTAATGCTAATAATTTGGATATTTTATTTTATTTTTGGCTGCTGGGGTAACTTTAGCCCTTAACCAAGCATATGTGGTTTTTGTTTTTGTTTCTTTTCTTTTCTTTTTCCTCTTGGGTATAGCTGTAAAAAATTTGGATATAGGAAATGTGTTATTCTTGCAGCTTTGATATTCAGGGTGGATTGTAAAATATAAATTTTTGTGAGATTTCAAAGAGTAAGATTATTTTGATAACATTATTTACAGATTTAAAAAAGATATGGTTATCACAAGTCTGTTAAGAGGGAAAACTACTGCATAAAATAACTAACTTGGAATAAACATTTCACATCAGTTTGAAAAAAAATTTTTTTTCCATCCATTAAATGAATGAAGCTTTAGGTCATATATCTCTAGTTGCAGACATCCATTCCTGTTATTTTTTACTTATTATCTGGATCAGTGTGCCCTTCGGTTTGTGAGCCTGTATTGGCATATGATTCTTTTTTCTTTTATTGTAGAGTTAAATTTCTTGAGAGCCAAACCTGAGGTCCCACATTTTCCACTAGTGCTCTGTGTACAGCTAGACAATGTTCACTCACAGATAGTGAGATTTGCAGTACTGGGCAAAGTCAGGCTGCTGTCTCACCCCCCCCACCCCAAATCACATGGACCCTGCAGCCACCCCAAGTCCATGCTTTCTTCTGCTGCTCATTAGGATTTGCTTCTTACTAGGGCTTGTGATGTCTTCTTGGTCCTGTTGGTACTTGGTACTGTTCCCAAAGTGTCTCTTACCTGTACTTGTATCTTTTTAAAAATTTACCACCTTATTTAAAAAATTAATTGTATTTATGGCCTAAGATAATTTTCTATTTTTTATTATTTTTTGAATTTTAGATTAGTATGGTGGTAAATATGATTAGGTTACATTGTTTGTTTTTGGAGGGTTGAAATCCAAATTGTAGTTGTGTCCTTCACCTGTATAGTGTGTGAGGCAACTGTGTAATGTCCCCGTTGGGTGGGAATTTACCATCCCCTTCCTGCCTACCTCAGTCTCCATACTTTCCTTAGGAGAATCGTCTCCAATTCCATTCAGATTGTTACAAAAGATACTAGATTGTCATCTTTTTATAGCTGGATAACATTCCATGGTTTACATATACCATAATTTATTAATCCATTCATGTATTGAAGGGCACTTGGATTATTTCTATATCTTTGCAGTTGTGAAAGCAAATGTTTTCATGATAAAATGTTGTTTTTTCTTTTGGGTAAATACCTAGTAGTGAGATTGTAGGATCAAGTAGTAGGTCTCCTTTTAGTTCTCTGAGGAATCTCCATACTATTTTCTACAGACATGGTACTAGTTTACAATCGTACCAAGAACATGTGTGTATGTTCCTTTCTCTCCACATCCATGTATTGCTTTGAGCACTTTGTGATGTGGGCTATTCTCACTGGGATTAGGGATATCGTGCCTGTATCTTGAAGGTGGTAATTGGTACGAGGCTTTGTGGAAGGTTGCTGGCTGGTTCCAGTTTTAGTGAAGAAAAGTTGGAGAGGAAGATGAGGGTTAAAAATGAAACTGATTCATAATCTCTATTCATGGAGCTGAGGGAAACATTTTTTTGAGGTTGTGAGGACTTAGGCCAATCAAAGACGGTGGCCTATCGTCCTATGATAAGTGGGGACTGTCTGAGAGAGGGGTTGGTGTCAGCAGCTGCTTCAATTATGTGTCCTCCCCTGAGTACTTCCAGCTCTACTCTTCTAGCAATCACATTTTTAAATTTTCTTGCCCAAGAACTCTTATGATCTATTTGTTCTTTTTTCCCAAGAAATACTGATTCTTATTTTCTGGATGCAATATTATTTTATATTTCTCTGAGTAAACAAATTCATACTCCTTTTGTTTCTGGTGTCACTTGGCTATCCAATTGTATTTTACAATGAGGCATGAGAAAAATAAGCTAGGAGTTCTATATAACTTTGTGAGCTTGTCAGTTTGTAAGTTTATAACATTAAGAACAAATGTCAGTATATGGAAAGGTTTTGTCCCGGAACACCAACATTCATACTACTTGCCTTCACTCTTTTTAGATGGTTTAATGAATTCCTTTAGAAAGTAAATTTCCCATTCCTTTTTAATATCTGACTTCCCCTTATTCTCTGATTAGGAAGGAAGATTTGAGGGTGATGAGTAGTTTAGTTCATAGCACTTAAACACACTCTGTCTTTTCTTCTGACTCTTTCCTTCACAGCATCTCCTGGGGATTCTCTGAGATTCGCTCAATAGTTAGCTACTTCCCTGCTTTGTTTGCTCTGCTTCCTCATTCAGTATTTTTTTGTCTATCAGAAATATGCTATGCATTTAAATGGTCTAAAAAGAACTTGAATTTAATGATATCATTTAATGGTGTCTTGGGTAAAGGGAATTGTTAAGGACTAGGTGTTTCCCATGTATTATTTTCTTGTGGCAAAAGTTATCATTTGGTTGTCTCATGTTTGCCAAGAATTGAAAGGCTATTGTTGGTAGTGATGGAAAGAAAGAGGGGCAGATGACTGTCAATCATGAGCACCTGCTATATTTCATGCATTTCATTGGATATAGATATATAGGCCAACTCAACATTACTATCATTCTTTTCTATATGAGCATAGTGAAGTTTGAAAGACTAACTAGCTTGGTAATTTCACATACTAGTACACACCAAGATTCACATCTTAACTTCAAAACTCATTGTTCTTTCTGCTACTCTATGCTGTCTTCATATCAGACAATATCCCTAAATCTAGACTGAACCTTATACTCATTTGGTTTAGTCTGCATATAATTGCAACACGCTTCCTTCAAAACATTAGATTTCTATAAGCAACCTGATGCAGTATAGATGAAACCATTTTAGAAATCAATTAATATAAAATATCACCGAAAAACAGACAACTTTAATATTAAATGTCATATCATTTTTTTAGAATGCTTTGCAATAATACAAGCAAGCTGTTTTTATCTTAATAACTATGTTAATACTGCTATTTCCAATTTGAAAATGAAATTGAGTCAGCATTCTATGCCTCATGTTCTTCTAATTCTCTTCATAAATTAAATTCAGCAAATTTCTTTGCTAGTTATATTTTCAACAGTGTTTTTGAAGGAGTTCTAGGTCATAAGCACATTTTCTTTAGCATCAACTCCTTTATCTTGTTTTGTGAAAATATAGCATATTTTATGAGAAAATGCCTCATTCTCACTAAAGTGATGTATTACTGACAAGGAGATCAAAAGAAAAATGTGTGATCCAGCACCCGCACTGATCCCTGGGTCTTGTCTCCATTTGGATTTTGCTTTGTACTTCATGGACTATGAAGTATTAACTCCAAAAGGGTTTTAAACATTCTTTCTTTGTACCCACGGCTCTAAAAAGGTAAAATTATGGAAATCTGAAAGTCCAGACTTAGGATGACTATAATCTACTTGATGATATCATTAATAGAATTTTTTTAATCTTGGAAGAATTTAGCATTGTCCTATGCTAATTTGCTCAATAGTTTTGGACGATGAAGTCATTTGGCATATTTTCTTTGACCTTTTCCTTGTTACCTTGTCGTAACATTATTTAACTACATTTAACATGGCTAGGTATAGTTTTCCTTAGCTTTCCTTAGAAATCTCAGCATTTTCTTCCACTATTTCATCCTTTGCTATTAATGTAAATAAGGAGGCACTTGAAGAGCTGATTAAGTTTTAAGTTCTCTTAAAAGCGATAAAAATCAGTGCGAGATTATCACCATTATTTAATAATCCTCTTTTCTTCTCCTCCCTATATCAGTGTTAACTCTCAAATTTATTGCATAATAGGTATTTTGCATAGGCACTCCCACAAGCAAGCCAAGCATAATTTTATCAGCTAGGTTAATATCCAGTAAAATATGTTTAATTAGCTATTATTTGAAGGGTGTTGTGAAACTTAATTTCCTTCAAATTTCTACACCAAATGGATACATTGCCTGGGTATACTGTACAACTACAACAAGGACTTTTATTTTACAAAAGCAAACTATATAAGTTAATTGTATGTATCCTCATTTTAATCTGAAAAAAATAGTTTAAATTTTATAAGTATTTCTAAATATTACTGTTAATTATTATTACTTTCATTTTTTAATTTTATAAAAAGTATAATGCATAATATTCTAGATTAGAACTTACTTTTTACTAAATATTATATTAATATCATATGAACATCTATCCACATTGTCAAATGTAACTGTAGCTCTTAATTTCTATGTCTTTTGACTATTTTAGGCCATTTTTCTTTGTTTTTCCATGGGTCACCTGTAGTTTATTCCATGATTCTGTTATCATGTACTATTAAGTATTAATGCAATAAGAATAACATAGTGTTAACACAAATGCGTCCATGGCTAAAGAAGGCTGGCTTTCCCTTAGGAGCTAGTTTCTTTTACTGGCTAATATGTAGTTAATCTCCATTAATTACAAACATTTGGTCAGAATTTTGGTAATTTGGTTTCTAGTAGATTTATTGCATTCTTTTTTTTTTTTTTTTTTTTAATTTCAGGTGAATGTGAGGGTACAAACAACCAGGTAATAATATTTGAATTTATTAGGTAGAGTCCCTCTTATAGTTGTGTCCTGCACCCAGGAGGTGAAGGTGTTTAAGAGGGAACACACCGATTTTCCCCCTACTTTTCTTCCTTCTCTCTTGTTCCCTTGCCCCCAAATTGAATTGAATTGTTTCTCTTACATTGGTGTGAATTAGATCATCTACTGGCTTTATATTAGTATTGAGTACATGGGATATTTGCTTTTCCATTCTTGTGATACTTTACTAAGAAGAATGTGTAGGTTAATATAAAAGATGTAAAGTCTCCATTTCTTAGTAGTTGAATAGTATTCCATGGTGTGTGTGTGTGTGTGTGTGTGTGTGTGTGTGTATATATATATATATATATATATATATCACGATTTGTTAATCCATTCCCGAGATGATGAGCATTTAGATTTAGGCATTTAGGCTATTTCCACATCTTGGCAATTGTAAATTGAGCTGTGATAAATAATCTAGCACAAATGTTCTTCTGATAATTTTTTTTTTCTGCTGGTAATGAGATTGTGGGGTCAAATGGGAGGTCTAATTTGAGTTTTGAGAATTCCCCATACTTCTTTTCAAAGAGACTGTATTATTTTGCAGTCCCACCAACAGTGTAAAATTGTTCCCCTTTCACCACATCCATGCCATCATCTGCAACTTTGGGACTTTGTGATGTGGGCTGATTTTACTGGGGTTAGGTGATATCTCAGGGTGATTTTCACTTGCATTTCCCTGATGTAGGGATGATGAGCATTTTTTCATATGTTAGCCATTTGTCTGTCTCTGTCAGAGAAGGTTCTTTCATGTCTCTTGCCCAGTAATAGAATTGTTTGCTCTTAAGCCATTTTTCTTATATCTTCTTATAAATAGTTTTCCAGATAAAATAAATAGGTAACATACTTTAATTGTACACATTTTTTATAGCATTGACATATTAACATTAAATTTAAACTAGCTCAAGATGATAAAAAATTTCTATTAAATATTTTAATGGGAAAGAATGTTAGGGAACCAGTTGACCCTCCACTCAATATCATCATTGATTTTTTAGTATCCTTGTTAGTTGATGTTTAGCCTTTGTCTATTTATTAGGTTTATTGCTTCTCCCTTGAGATAGTGTTCTATGAGGAAACAGCACATGAGAGTTGGGGCATTGCTTATGCTTTCTAAATATAATTTTATTATAAGATTTGCTGGCTTTTACAACCAGGCATAACACATTTTTTACAAGTATTTGGTATTGCTGAGATGAAAGTGGGTGGTTAGAAGGCTGGGTAGTGTCATACATAAGTCCACAAGCTTGGGAGTATCAAGACTGAGGTTGAATTTCAACTTTGCCACTTTTTGGATAACTCTGGAAAAATTTTCTAACCTCTCTTAGTCTCATTTCATTCACCTATAAATTGGGCATAATAACATTTCTACCTTTTAGGTTTGTTGGGAAAATTATGTGAGCTAATGTATGTAAAGAATTCAATACAGTGTCTAGCACTTATTAGAGGTTAGATGTTAATATTGCTGTGGTTTTTGGCATCAGCTAAAGGTAAACAATTCCTTTTTCTCCTGATTTAATTTATTTGTTCCACGTCTTGTTTTTTTACACTATTATTCCAAGTATTTATGATGTTTATCATTGTTCCTGTCCTAACATACTTCTTTTAATAGTGACTAGGGAAGGTAATCAGAAAGTCAATAGCAGTATTTAGTAGTTGTAGGATTTTTCTTTGTAATTATGATATCCAGGGAGAAAAACATACTTAAAAGACATTATAGACTTAAATTTTTTTGGTTAGGAATTATGAATTACAAGATTCAAGATTTATCTTGAAAATATAAAATCCTATAGTGTTGCAAATTATGAAACTTGAAAAAACTGGCTAGGCCTGGTGGCTTACACCTGTAATCCTAGCCCTCAGGGTGGCCCAGGTGGGAGGATTGCATTGAAATCAGGAGTTCAAGACCAGCCTGAGCCAGAGTGAGGTCCTGTCTTTATTAAAAATAGAAAAAATTAGCCAGGCATTGTGGTAGGCCTGTATTTCCAGCTATTTAGGAGGCTGAGGCAGGAGGATTATTTGAACCCAGGAGTTTGAGATTGCTGTGAACTAGGCTGATGCCATAGCACTCTAGCTGGGGGCAACAGAGTGAGACTCTGTCACAAAAAAAAAAAAAAAAAAAAAGCAAAAAAAGAAACAAAAAACTTTATAGAAACTGAGATTTTTCTTTGCACATCTTGTTGATGTGATCTTCTTAAAACTGATTTATGCCTCTTGTTCCATTATTAAAATTGTAGCGATGTGGGAGTTATTTATATTCTACTGCTCCTGGATATTGTTGAGGTCTGATTTTTTGCATGTCTGGCCCCTGAGGATACATGCTGTCATGTGGTACACAGAATTAGTCATGGCTGCAGATACTGGCATGTTGGGAGCTTGTCAGATGTGATGTAAACTTTTGGAAAAATTTTAAAGAATCATCCAAAGACAGGTAAATACAACTTTACCACAATAAATTTTATACTAGTAATTTTTTTCTGTTACTTCTCTACTAGTTATGCTATTGTGTTGTATTAAGAAAATACCACAGCTATTATTTTGTTGTATTAGTTGTGGGTTTGGTATTTTTTCATGTTCCAGTTTTGGAGCACTAGGCAAGACAGTTGCTTCTAGGATTAATAATATATTTTCCCCTTTTCTTATTTGAAGTTATTTATAAGTCTCAAGATGCCTCAAACTCTAAGTGTACATGAAATAACTCACCTGTTAGAGACAGATGACAGCATAGAAGCAAGTGCTGTAGTGATATAACCACCTGAAAATGCTACAGTGCTTGTTTCTGATAAGGACTCAGAAGATGAAGAAGATAGAAAAATAAATAATCTGCCAAGTTCTTTGTTGTATGCACCTGCATATCTCACTCAAGATGGTGGTGATGCTGGGTCTGGCTCAGATGATCCCTCATATGCACCTGAAGTTTACTCTCTAGACAATGAAGTTCCACCTAGATCACTTGTGTCTTCTGTGCAGTAACCTCCTCCATCATAGAAAAAGAAGTTCACAAAAATTGTGTGACAAAAATGGTTCACAAATGGAAAAAAGCTGACCTAACTGGACAGCCCATAGCAGGTAGAGTTACAGAACCAACAAACAATTTTTTTCACCAAAATGAGAACTCCCACAAAAATCTTTAAACTTTTTCTTGATCATGAGGCTGTTGAACTCATTGTCACATACTCCAACTTATTGGCTTGACTTGTTCCAAATTCAAATGTTTTCTGGGAATTACTTCTCTGTGTGGTTACGTCTCAGTTTCTAGAATGCATATGTTATGGGTATGAAGAGCAGATGTGCATAATGTACTCGTTAGTGCTGCCATGAGACGTGACCACTTTGAAACCATGTTTTCTAATTTGCATGTTGCTAATGATGAAAATTTGGACCCAATGGATAAGTTTTTCAAGTTTGACCTCTTATAAGCACATTCCATAAGAGATATATAAAATTTGTTCTAAATAAAACATATTTCAGCCTTGATGAATACATGGTTTCCTTATTTTGCTTGTCACAGGCACAAATAATTTATCGGAGGAAAGCTCATTCAGTTTGACTGTAAGCTTTGGTATGATACAACATTTCTGGGTTACATTAACTGGTTTCAGGCATTTCAGGGTAAAAACCCAAATACTAAACATGAGGAATGAGGTGTCAGTGCATCACTCGTTCTTCAGTTTAGTGAGGCACTTTCTAGAGGCACACCCTGGACAATGTCATTTTGTATTTGATAACTTTTTCATAAGCATTGCATTTCTTGATAAGCTCAGTTCAGTGGGACATCATGCAATGGTACAGTGAGAAAGGGTCACATTGACAAAGTGCCATTGAACTCAGATGTAGCTCTGAAGAAACACAGTCAATTATCAAATTGATAGTAAAGGCCATATTGTCTGCAGATGGAATAACAGTGTTGTCATTGTCTCATCTGGTGCCAATATCGATCCCCTGTGTCTTGTCAATTGTTATTCCCAGAAACTAAAAAATAAGATCCAAGTTCAGCAGCCAAACATGATCAAAGTATATAACCATTTCATGGGAGGCATAGACAAACCTGATGACAACATTGATAAATACTGGGCATCAGTCCATGGAAAAAAATGGTATTCAAGCCCTTTTTTGTTCTGTTTTGAATTGGTCTTACAAAATGCTTGGCAACTGCCTAAAACATAATGAGAAGCCAGTGGATTTTCTGGAGTTGTTATATGTCATTATCTGGTGACCCACTATCTTCTTCCAGAACCTTATTGAAGAGGAAGATCTCAGAAGCATAACATTGACTCACGTTATGATAGTATGAATCATGAGATAGTCAAACAGGGAAAAGCAAGTGGTGTGCTGAATGTCATAAGACCACCACTTTTTCATATGAAAAATGTGATGTTACATGTGAAGTGTTTTGTTGAATCACACTCAATAGTAGCTATTGCCACCTTTTGAGGTAAGAAATATGATTTTGTACATTATGTACAGTGTGGCAGTGGTTTTGCCTAGTGTTTCCTTTTTATGGAATGCTATATAACTGAATAATGGAATATAATAAAATTTATTTCTCTTCAAATTCTTGTTCCTTGAGTTTTTCTAGGTAAAGTATATGGATTTCATGCAGAACATTAAAAAATTTCATCCTCTAGTATAAATGGGTTAAGATTCAATGTTCAGTTACTTATTTTATGTTCTAGGTTAGATAATTTCCTGCAGTATCAGTACTTACATTTATATTTGATTATTGGATTCCCTAACCTTTCCTCTGGTCTAATATGACCAGTAGATAGGGCCCTTGTACAGCTGCATTAGAAGTTGCAGGGTGAAGGCTACATCTCCAATTAAGGTTTATTTTACATCACATTATTTGAGATGAGTTTTCAGAGACTTAAAGTCATGAAATACCCTGAATGAACTAAATTTGATGCTATTAGCTGGGGTGAGTTTTAGTTTTGTTTTTTAAGTTCTGGCTTCAAATATGAATAGTGGGTCAGATGCAACAAATTTAAACTCCCATAGGATTGAAGGGGACAACTGTAGCTCAAACTGCCTTCATTTGGTAGTGACTGAGATATGTAGCTAGGAAGTATGAGAAGTAAGTTTTAAGACTGGTAAGAAAAAACTTCTAATTATTTGTCAACCCAATAATGTTTGAAAAGTTTTAGTTAAATGTTCAGTTAAATATTTGGATTTGTTTGAGATTTAGTTTCATTGACATATTCCTTAAAGAAACCTGTTTATTTAAATACTAACCACTGTTCTCTTTCTATGAGCATCTTAAAAATCACAAACTATGAAATGAAGATTCTTACAACCTTGTTAGTTCCCTAACGGAAAAGTTTTGATAGCTGTTTGATCCAAGCAACACTTTGAAGCACATTCAGAAGTTAGATCTGGCTTATGTGATAAACAAATCTCTTTCTAACATCAGCAGGGACTTCCTCTTGTGTCTGAAGTTGCTAGGATATATCTTAAGGAAATAACTCATTTGATTAACTGCAAATAGAAATTACTTTTTTAAAAAAATTCATACATTTGTAATAGCCTAGGTCAGGCATACATCTATACTAGCTAAATTTTAAGCATGTGATCTTGATGACCCTCTTGAACATCAGATGGAAAACCATTATTTTTCTTCATAAAATGTATGACACAGAACGACTTTTAGCTCTGTTTCACTGTAAAAATGAAAATATTATTGGTAAGGAGATAATTTTTTTTGTTTTAACCTGGATTATAGTTCACATTTTGAGGATCAAATGAAATGCTACATGTCTAAACACTTTGAACCTATAAAATGAACATATAAATCCAACAATTTTTAAAAAGGTGATGTTATTCCTGATGAATGAAAATCTTATCTATTACCTATGTTTGTTACCTATTACATACACCTGTGTATTAGCATTTTATTCTATGTTTTATTCCACAATATAAAAGTCCTGTAATTCAAGAAAGTGGCCATCATTCTATTATATGACGAATGAAGTCATGTCTTAGGCAAAGTTAAGTTCCTTGGGTTATACATTTTATCTACAGAGTGATGGTAACCTTGGTCTTAACATGAATCTTGTATAGTAATTCTACTATATAATCTTGTTTTGTTATTTCTCTATGTTATGAAATTCATACACCATCCATGGACATATAGGACAAAGCCCAGAAAGGTTATTTAAAACAGGATTCATGGTAGACCCATTTATTCAAAGAAACCAAAAGCTACTGTTTTATTATTAACTGTTTCTGCATATGAGACAAGAATTTCAAATGCTCACCTTCTGGAGAAAGATAATATATAATAGTTAATCCCCTGTATCTGCACATTTGCTTTCTGTGGTTCCAATTACCCACAGTCAGCCATTGTCTGAAAATATTTTATGGAAAATTCCAGAAATAAATAAGTTTTGCATGCCATTCTGAGTAGTGTTATGAATTCTATCATCATCCCAGTTCCCCCTTCCCAGGATGAAAATAATCCCTTTGTCCAGTGTATCTACGCCTTAGACACTACCTGCCCTTAGCCACTTAGTAACTGTCTTGGTGATTAGATCGACTATTATGGCATTGCAGTGCTTGTGTTCAAGTATCCCTTATTTGACTTAATAATGTCTGAAAATGGAAGAGTAGTGTCTCTGGCCTATTGTTATAACTATTGTATTTTGTTAATTATTTCTGATAATCTCTTATTGTACCTAATTTGTAATATTTATGTTTAGGGAAAAACCTAGTATATACAGGGATCTGTATTATTTTCAGCTTCAGGCATCTGCTGGGGGTGTTAGATGGTATCCCCTCAGATAAGAGATCTACTGTATTCCATCAGGATCTTTTCTTCACATATGGTACTGGGCAAGCGTGAAATTGGTAGCTGGTGGATATAAAATCGAATTCCAAAGCTTTGCCAATACAGAAAATCCACGTGTATGAACTGTAAAAGAAGATGGGAGGCTAAAAGTTCACCAGGGATGAACTTTCTTATGACTATTTCTCAGGTGAATATGCAGACAAAAGTTATGAATAAATGAAATTTTCAAGTTCTATTTCAATGAAACTTAATTTAGTGGGGTGTGCAGGGGGAGACAGCAGAGAGACAGAAAGTGAGAGCAAGTTAAGGCTACCAAGACTGAAGAAATGATCTGATAGTAATGGAAAACCTGACTGATAGAGGCTTTCTAAACAATGTGCTCCTAAGGTGTCTGAGCTGGACAGGAGTGAAGCTGTGCAGCTGCGGGGCACCATTTCTTGGTATTCTAACTCTGACTTGGGATGAGAAGTTGACCAGGCATGCCATATTTGTACATGCTAATTGTATCCACATATTAAATAATCGAAGGAAAACTTTTCTATCTAGTTGAAAGTCTAGGGGGAACCCATGCTTAAGTTTTTAATTATTACAGTTATATTGAGAATTTGAATATAGATGATAATTTACAGTTTATCTCTGATACTTACTTGTTTGCAAAGGTATATGTAAAATCAAAGCATTTGATCGTAATTGTAAATAGTTTAGTTTAGCGAACAAAATCCTGGCAACTATCTATGTGATTTTGGCAACTTTTCTGAATTTCAGTTTTCTAATCCATAAAAGAGGTAACGTTACCAATTTTGTGAATTTGTTGAAGATTTAAATGAGAAGACATGAATAAAATTCCTAGAATAAGGCCCAGAATGCAGGCGCTTCCTCTAAATCACTCACTATTTTTATGTAGCCATGTGTTTTCAGAGTGGCCTTCTTGGAGCATTGATCTCCAACTACTCATTCTCCACAGAAACATAAATTAGAGTTACCTAATGTCTACAGCCCTTGAGTGTTTCCCATCACTCTCAGAATGAACACCCAACTCTCAGCCATGCCACTGTAGCCCTGCTTCCTACTTTCCTTCCTGTTACTATCATTCTGGCTTCAGTTTGATTCCTGAGTACATGGAGTTTCTTTCTCCCTTCCCTTCCTTCCTCTCCCCTTTCCACTCTCCCCTCTCCTCCCCTTCCCTGTCCTGTCTTCTCTATACTTCTCTAAAATCTTACCTACTTGGAGATTCTTTCCCCAACCATACATTAAAATCATCTTCCTCTCCTTAATCACTCTTTGCATGTTGCCCAGGCTATTTCTTCTCTAATATTCATGATGATTTGAAAATAACTTGTGGATGTGTTTTCAGTTTTATCAACCTTCCTTTTCCACTAGAATATAAAAGTCACAGGGCAATGACCATGTTTGTTCACTGCTGTTTTGCCAGAGCCTAGAATACCAGCTGGCAACTGATAAAAATGGAATAAATATTTGTTGAACATTTTACTGATGCTACACATTTCAACCACAATTAGAAGGGGTGACTGATAGCAGCATATTTGTAAAAGAGTTTTCTAAACAGTTATTCTGGAGGAGGGTCTTATGGTAAACTACAGATATCATATGGCGTAGCTTTGCCCTGCCACAGATGATTCCAAGCACTTCATATATTTGTAGTTTTTTTAAAAAACTGCTTTATTGGGATAATTCACAAACTATAAACTAACCCTGTTAAAATTTATAATTTAATGGATTTTTATATATTAATAAGCATGTGCACTCATCACTACAGTTAAATTAAGAACAATTTCATCATCTGAAAAAGAAGCCCTATATCCTTTACCTATTACCCCTCTCCTCCTCCACACGCCACCCCAGTCCCCAATTCCTCGTTACAAGCAACCACTAATAGAGGTACCTCTTCTGGAATTTTAGATGAATGGAATTATATAATATGTGGAATTTTGTAGCTGGCTTCTTTCACTTAGCACAATGTTTTCAAAGTCTAATCTTATAGCATGAATAACTTCATTCCTTTGTTACAGATGAATAGGATTCTATTATATGGAAATGCCATATTTTATTCGTCCATTTCTCTTTTGATGGGCATTTGGGTTGTTTCTGTCTTCTAGTTAGTATGTATAATGCTGCTATGAACATTCATGTACAAGTTTTATGTGGAGATATATTTTTATTGGGTATATACCTACAGTGGAATTGCTGGATCATATGGCAACTATATGTTTGTTTGAGAAACTAAAAGGCTGTTTTCCAAAGTGGTCTTTCTTTTTTATTTTTTGGTCAATCTAACTAAAGTTTTGCCGATTTTCTCAATCTGTTCGAAGAACCAGCTTTTGGATTCATTAATTTCTTTTCCAATTTTTTATTCTCTATTTCATTAATTTCTACTCTAATTTTTATTATTTTCTTCAATCTTCTTAGATTCACTGTCCTTGTCTTTTTCTTGTATCTTAAAGTGGTTTGAGATCACTCTTTGGTCTTATATCCACTTAACCTATTAAGGTTTCCTTTACTGTTTTAACTATAACCCATAGATTTTAGTATTTTATTTTTTTCATTTTTATTTATCTTGAAATATTTTCTGATTTTCCTTTTGTTTTTTTTCCTTTGACCTATTAGTTATTTAGAAGTGTGTTGTTAAATTTCTGCCTATTAGTTTCCTCATTTTTTTCTGACTTTATTTCTTAGCAGTCAAGAAAAATACTTTGTATTATATTTATCATTTTATGTTTATTGAGACTTGTTTTATGGAATAATGCATGTTCTATCCTATTTTGTATTGGTACATAATACTCTAGCTATGTCCAAAATGCATAATTATTTAGATATTTGAATTTACAGCTACATTTGAATTGGTTGGTTTTTTTGGATTCATTGAGCAGGCAAACAGATTTGAATCCTGATTCATCAGTAAGTCATTAAGACACAAAACGCCTCATTAACATTAAAATACATGCACTTTAATAAGATTTTGTGTCTCTGATGAGTAAGCAAAAGTGGGTAGCATCAACAGTACATCTAAAAAAAAATTGAAATACTCTTTTTATTTTTCTAAAGGTTAGATTCCTAGATTTGATGGTTTATAATTTTTGAGACCACAAAAAATGCTTATTAAAAAGTTATATATTTCTCAAATCTGTATATTATCTATCTCTCTATATACCATTACTAATAATTATTCAGTTAGTGCTTGATAGGATTACTTAAGAAGTTAGACGGGGGTGGTGCCTATAGCTCAGTTGGGAAGGTGCCAGCCCCATACACTGAGGGTGGCGGGTTCAAACCTGGCCCCAGCCAAACTGCAACAAAAAAATACCCAGGCATTGTTGTGGGCGTCTGTAGTTCCAGCTACTTGGGAGGCTGAGGCAAGAGAACCACCTAAGCCCAGGAGTTGGAGGTTGCTGTGAGCTGTGTGACACCATGGCACTCTACCTAGGCAATAAAGTGAGATTTAAAAACAAACTAAAAAGGAAAGTCTAGAGCTTTGAATACTTTGTATTCTGTTTGTGAGTTATTATATATGAAAACAAATCTGCATGTGCCTGAAGGCAAATTTAGTCTTTTTATTTGCTTTGAGGGAACTCTGAGTTTGTAGATATTCAGGGAGTACTGCCTCAATACTTATATTTAGTAATTCAAGTAGTGAAAGGTAATATCCTGAGAGACAATGATTCTTATATCCTTTTTAAAATATTAATTGATTTAATATATTGCCAACTCTAATACTAGTCTTTCTAGTCCCATGAGTGACCTTTCTAAAGTAATCTGACATGTTTAATGCATAATAATGACAATAAGGACAATTACTTGCTTTTATTTTGTGCTTTTCTTCTGAGGAACTTAAAGCACCTTGGGCCTTTTTCTACTATTAATTTTCATACAATATTTCCAATGTGGTGAGAATCCCCTAAGAGAGGATATGTACTCAAGAAGTAGTAGCATTTCTATAATCCAGATACAGGGTATCATGGTCTAATAGCAAAAACATTTTGAAATATTTAAGTTATATTCTAATGTCTATCACTGTGCTCTGTGTGTGCTCTTGGTTAAAATCTTGTACCATATTTTATGCCTCTTTCTTTCTTATACAGTACAACCTCTGTAAGTTGACTGCCCAAGGGGCTGTAAAAAACTGGTCAACATACAGAGGTGGTCAGGCCTAATAAAGAACTAGGCCTACTGTACTGATAAGTACATGTGGCACATGTCTGGTCTATGAAAATTAGATCAACTTAAGAAAGTGGTCAATGTAGGGAGGTGGTAAACTATGGAGGTTCTACTATATTTATCTATCTCTTGTAAACTGAGATTTTTGAGTCAATGGCTCAATTCCAATGGGCTTTTACATTGGTCAATAGACAGTTGTCCAATAAACAATTTCATTCATGATTCGATTCATTCACATGTGTTACTTCTGTAGTAATACTAAGAATCAGTTCTTTCTAGACCTAATTTTAAGATATTGTAAGTAAATAATTTACAACAAAGTCTTTCTCTCTCTCTCTCTCTCTCTCTCTCTCTCTCTCACACACACACACACACACACACACACACAGACACACACACACAGACGTAAACTTAAACATATTTCAGTAAATGGAGGATAAATATTCTTTTTTAGAATCTGGACACAAACCTACCTGTACCAAGACCTGTGATCTATGTGTTTAGGAAGGCGTGTGTGTGTGTGTGTATGTAGGTAGATATATATATAATTTTTAATGGAAAATACTTATTTTGATTGTAAGGAAATATCTTATAAAGGGAAGGTTAAGTAA
Source organism: Perodicticus potto (assembly GCA_963574655.1). Taxonomy (NCBI): domain Eukaryota; kingdom Metazoa; phylum Chordata; class Mammalia; order Primates; family Lorisidae; genus Perodicticus; species Perodicticus potto. The sequence continues at coordinate 42,393 of CAUYRH010140024.1, forward strand.
TATAAATGAGCTTGAAGACTTTGACCAATTAGATTACATAATTTAAGAGAAAATATAAATTATGTTGCTTATGTGTACTGAATGATGCTGTCTTAAAATCTGTAATAGATTTTGAAAATTAGTAGCATGATGCATCCAGTTTTATTCTTTTTGGTCAAGAATGCTTTGGACAAATCTTTTGTGGAGCAATACAAATTTTTGGATTTTTTTTCTATTTCTGTGAAGAAAGATATTAGAATTTTGATAGTGCTAGTAATTTGTGGATTTCTTTGAGTACATGTACATTTTAACAACATTTATTCTTCCAGTGAATGAACGCAACATATTGTTACATTTATTTGTGTCATCGTTGATTTCTTTTATCAGTTTTTTAATTTTCAGTATACAGATCTTTAATCTACTTAGTTAAATTTACTCCTGAGCATTTAATTTTTAAATGCTATCATAAATAATACTATTTTTAAACTTCTTTTCCAGATAGTTTGTTGTTAGTGTATAGAAACATTATTGAGTTTTGTAGGTATGACATAGGGTGGTGGCACCCAGTTAACTTGGCCGAGTTGAGGGCAGAATCTGCAGCCTCAGCCCTGGCAGTGTTGGTGCAGGGACAGATGGCAGAGGAACCAGCAGTTGAGGGGGGCACAGCAGGAGGCTCCAGTAGCTGGAAGGGCCAGCCAATTGCTGGGGAGACACCAGCACCTTAGTGTCTCTCTCCCCTTGCACTTGTGGCTGAACAAGGAACACTCCATTTCCTAGGACTGGTCAATTTTGTGTAAGTTTCTTAGTCCTGGCCAATTTCATGAATGGACTGTATCCATTCATTAATGCATTCATTCATCTTATACCAGTGGAAGGGACTGTATTCATTCGTTACCAAGTCCTGGCCTAATGTAACTACAAAGGACCCATGCGACTATATATACTCCTAGACAAAGAACCTAGACGGGGGGGGGGGGGAGAGAGAGAGTGTGAGATAGGTGCGGGGTGGGGGGGAGATATTTTGATTCTGTCTGGGTTGGGTTTATGGTTCTTGGAATTCAAC
>CAUYRH010140025.1:0-10127 GCA_963574655.1 Perodicticus potto
TTGAAGCTCTGTCTCAAAAAAAAAAAAAGAATATAAATTTCTTATTCTTGTGTTATAATATACTGCATAGAATATACTATATTGGGTTCAGTGCCTGTAGCTCAGTGGCTAGGGTGCCAGTCACATAACTATATTGGGTTCAGTGCCTGTAGCTTTAGTGGCTAGGGTGCCAGCCACATACACTGAAGCTGGTGGGTTCGAATCCAGCTGAGGCCTTCCAAACAATAATGACAACTACAACCAAAAAATAAAAATAGCCGGGCATTGTGGTGGGCGCCTACAGTCCCAGCTACTTGGGAGGCTGAGGCAAGAGAATCACTTAAGCCCAAGAGTTTGAGGTTGCTGTGAGCTGTGACACTATGGCACTCTACTGAGGGCGACGAAGTGAGACTCTGTTTCAAAAAAGAATATACTATATGGGTATACAGTAATTACACATCTAATCAACTTAGCATCCCTCCCTTCCTTTTTCTAGAGCCAAGGCCACCCAGGCTGGAATGCAGTATCTAGATCATTGCTCCCTGCAGCCTTGAACTCCTGGTTCAAGCAAATCAATCTTCCTGCCTCAGCCTCCTCAGTACTTAGGACTACAGACACCACCATACTTATTTATTTATTTTTAAATTTGTGTGTAGGAATGGGTTTTCACTGTGCTGCCCAGTTTGGTCTCAAACTTCTGAGCTCAAGCGATCCTCCTGCCTCAACCTCCCAAAGTGCTGGGATTACAAGCATGAGCCACTGCACCCAGCTGCCAGTCCGCTACTGATGGACTCATAGGTTGTTTCCACTCTTTTACTTTTGTAAAGCAATCTATGTTCTGATATGAAACTATCTTCAAGATGTATTCATTACTTTTGCTGTAATGAATGGCCTTGTACATAGGTTGAGAGTGAATTCACTGAGGCGGAGGTGGATGGGAGGCAGAAGAGGCTGTTAAGGGAAAGGAGCCTAGGGAGGGGCCTGACTACCTGTTCCCTGGCTGGCCTAGCCCTCCTCCTCCTGCCTCCTTCTCTCCATCCTGAGCTGCTGGTATCGCCAGAGAGGAAGGGCCAGACATCGATGCCCCACAGGACTGGGCTTCGGGTTCCACTGGCTAGAGGTTGAGGATGCCTTAGAGAGAAGGATCTTGGGGACTTGGGGCCTGGGGCTGGTACCGTCCTTGGGCTGTAACCACTGAGGGCACATACTCAATATGCCCTGAGGACTCTGGTAGGGAACAAAGCCTCGGGGACTAAGGACTTCCAAGGGAAGGCAGGGGGCTGGGGGAGGCGGCGGGGCAGTACCTAGCAACTCTGGCACCGACTTGCTTCGGGTGCCCAGTGCAGGTGGGTGGTCAGGGCACAGAGTGTGGCAGGCAGTGGTGAGGAAGGGACTGGCCAGGCTGGTGGTGAGGGTCACGAGGTGGTCTAGGACGCCTCCCTCCTGAGGAGACTGGGCAAAAGGGAGACTCAAGGTGGCCTGTAGCCGCTCTAGGAGGGATGGAGCAGCCTGGGCCTGGGCCTGGGTCTGGGCCTGGGCCACGAGCCCTGCCAAGGCCGGCCACTCAGGCTGGTAATGCTGGCTGAGCTGCTTCACTCTGGGCCGCCGCAGCAGCTGCCGGATCCTCCGCACTGTGTCGAAGCTGTCAGTGAGCACTGCCCACTCCAGGGCTGTCTTGCCCCTAACAGGATCCACGGCTGTCAGGTCAGCACCTGGAAGGGGACGTAGGGGTGATGCGGGGTGGGATAGAGACTGGTGATTAGTGGAAGGGCAGATTCTTTAGCAGCAAGATCGACTGGGTTAGATTCGAAACCATAGAGTCCTGTCCTGTTGAAGCTGCAGGCTCAGTGGCCAGTATTGCACCCTGCTGTTTGAGAGAGATGAGACTATGGCCAGAGAGGGGGAAAGACTTCAGAGGAGTGGTGTGCAGGCTGCCCAGGACGAGGGGTGGCCTGAGCTGCACCCTTTGGGACTGACGGGGGTGGGGGTGTTCTGCTGCTTCCCTCCCCTGGTTCTCTTCATCACCACACTGCCCTAATCCGGGGCCTGGGGGAGGATCAGTCACTTTGAGTCAAAGAAAGGGGCGTGGAGCTCCCTCCTTCTCCCCTCAAACCCAGTCTGGTGGGGTGGGGCAGGGAAAAGCTAGAGGTTGGGGTCCACCGCACAGAGAATAATGGGGGCCCTCAACTCCATGGACAATGTGGACTACAGTCCCAAACAAGTCTGCACAGCCCAAGCCTCAGTGACAGCTCATGATGTTCCCTGGAAGTCTGTCTTGTCAGAGCTGAAGGTCATCCAACGAAGGCCAACACCCTTCAGATACGGGTGAGGCCTAGAGAGTAAGCCATCTGCCCTGGGCCACTTAGCCAGTGACAGAGCCAGGACTAGACCCCAAGAGACTGTCCAGACATCAGCCTATTTTTTTTTAGGTTTCCCAGCTGGGCTAGGTTACCCTCCTGAGCTTTCCTTCTCTCCTCTCTGCAACTAAATGATAGGTGACTCAGTGTCTGGTGGGGAGCCTTGGGGACGGGACTGGAGGCCACACAGCCTGCTCTAAGCCACACACACCTGCCATGAGGAGGGCTGCCACGCATTCGGAGCGGTCCCGCATAGCAGCCTTCATTAATGCTGTGAGCCCCCGCTGGTCCCGGCGCTCCAGGTCTAGGCCGGCATAGTAGTTCAGCAGAAGACTCACCAGAGGCACGTGGCCTGCAGGGCACAGAGGGCAGAGTTTGGCCCCTGGGAAAGGGGGTGACGAAGCTCCAAACCCACCCTCTACCCAAGGTGACAGAGCCTGGGGGAGGAGAATGTTGTTCACTGAGCATGGGGCTGTGGCCCGTCTGCACCAGAGGGGCTGGCGGAGGGTGAAGCTCAGCAGCCTCGCACCTGCTTGGGCAGCCAACATGAGTGCTGTGTTCCCTTCTTTGTCCTGCTGGTTCACATCGAGGAAAGAACAGCGGCTGAGCAGGGCCACAATACTCCCAAAGCCGTGGTAGCATGCGACCATGAGGCCTGTCTGAGGGCAGGGCAGCTCAGTCCCCTGCTTTCCTCCAGGGGCTCCCCAATCCCCCTATGTTCTCTAAACCTGCTTTTGTCCCAGAGGCTGCCCCTACCCCTGTGAAGACCCACCCTTACCCACTCCCTTCCTCCTAAGGACCAGCAGTGGGTATTGACCCTGAAACTCTCTCAAGGAGTCAGATCAGGATGGTGTGGTGGGAAGACAGAGCTGCCCCTAACTGTCCTGGGTAGCACCTGGGGCATCTCACCCTCCCATTGCGGTCCACCTGGGTGGCCTCCTCTGGAGAGACCCCACCTTCCAGTATGGCTTGGAGCTGGGTGGGGTCATTATGGACACAGGCACAGTACAGGGCTCCTAGCCTGCAGCCTGGGGCAGAGGTCTCATTGCTGGGGCAGGAAAGTGCCTCCGACATGTCCAGCCTTCCACTGCTCTTCCTTTTCCAATCTGGGGCCAAGAAGGCAAGGCCCTCCTCCTCAGGCAACTGGCATCTGTAAGAGAGAATGGAGAGGAGCAGTGTCTGCGTTGATCCTGGGGAAAGGAACGGGGTCCCAGAAGCTGCAAATCACCCTACTCTTGTGTGTGGGGGGGGAGCTTTATCCCAGCAGGTGCCTGGCCTCCTCCCTGGGGAGGAGAGTGGACAAGCAGCTGGCCAGGAGCCCTAAGACAGGGGAACGGTTCACTCTAGGTCGGGACCCTAGCGAGATTCACCGAGAGAGGGTCATCAGTTTTTCTTTCCCACCAGACCTTACCTGGGATTCTGAGGGTCTCTATGAGGCAGTCATCTTGGGGCACCTGGGGCCAACAGCGTCCCCCAGACTTCTCAGAGGCAACCCGAGAGGCTTCCTTCCCAGGAAGCAACGCAGGTAACAGATGGTTGGACTTTCAGAAAGAGCTGCTGCAAACACCTCAGGGCTGAGCTGGATCAAGCCGGGTTAGGAAGGGATTGGGGGCCTGCAGGGACGGGTGCTCTCGTCTCCAAGCCGACCAAGAGCCGCCCCAAGATCCCGCGGAGTGGGCGGGGCCTGTGCCGGGCAGCCCCTCCCTGCCAGGGGCGGGCTCTGAAAGACTCCCCGCCCCGAACGACATCCCTCACCTTAAGCGTTGCGGGGCTAGCAGCTGCGCTCACAAACCCAGGCTTTAAAGGCTGTGGGGTCTCAGAACCCAGTTCCGATGGACTGAAGCCTCCCACCCCATCTCCTGCTTTGGGGGAGTAGAACTTGGGGAAGGTATGATGTTAGGAGAGGGTGTGAATAAATAGGGTTGGGAACTGCATGTGGTGGGGCCTCTCGGTATCACCCGGACTTACCTTTTAAGGTTCTGGGGAAATCAGAACATGAAGAATTGGAGTACAGAAATAAGAGTACAAGAAATTAAGAGTACAGAAATTATCATATATTTAACTTAATAGATTAGTTTTAGTATGGTAAATTAAATATGAAATATTTACTAATAATTATTAAATTATTACTTAAATTACTATTAAATGTGGTGGATTGGTTTTGGACTTCAGAAGGAGAAAACTGAGCCAGCTGATATTCCTCCATTTGTATCACTCCCACCATCGGATTGTACAAGACCTTCCATTTTATTCTACTTTATTTAATTTCTCTCTTTCATCTTAATCCCCACCCCCATTCTCCTCTTTCCTTTACCAATCAGCACTTATATATATATATATATTTTTTTTTTTTTTTTTTTTTGAGACAGAGCCTCAAGCTGTCGCCCTGGATAGAGTGCCGTGGCATCACAGCTCACAGCAACCTCCAATTCCTGGGCTCAAGCGAGTGTCCTGCCTCCACCTCCCAAGTAGCTGGGACTACAGGCGCCTGCCACAAGGCCCGGCCATTTTTTGGTTGCAGCTGTCATTGTTGTTTGGCAGGCCGGGCTGGATTCGAACCCGCCAGCTCAGGTGTACGTGGCTGGCGCCTTAGCCCGTTGAGTCACAGGCGCTGAGCCACTTATATATATTTTAAAATGTGGGTACAGTTGATTTGTGTGTTTCTGAGTAACATGTTACAAATTGTGCTACAAAGCTCATTGTCTTTTTCACTCAATACTGTTTTTGTTGTTGTTGTTTTTGAGACAGTCTCACTTCTCACTATGTCACCCTTGGTAGGAGTGCGTGGCATCATAGCTCACAGCAACCTCCAACTCTTGGGCTTAAGTGATTCTCTTGCCTCAGCCTCCCAAGTAGCTGGGACTACAGGCGCCCGCCACAACACCCAGCTATTTTCTTGTTGCAGTTGTCATTGTTGGTTAGCAGGCCCCAGTTGAGTTCGAACTTGCCAGCCTCGGTGCATGTGGCTCGCACCTTAACCGCTGTACTATGGGTGCAGAGACATTCGATACTGTGTTTTTGAGATCCACCCTTGTGTGCGGCACTTGTGGCTCAGTGAGTAAGGTGCCGGCCCCATATACCAAGGGTGGCGGGTTTGGCCCCTGCCAAACTGCAACAAAAAAATAGCCGGGTGTTGTAATGGGCACCTGTGGTCCCAGCTACTCAGGAGGCTGAGGCAAGAGAACGCCTAAGTCCAAGAGCTGGAGGTCACTGTGAGCTGTGACGCCACGGCACTCTACCCAGGGCCACATAGTGAGACTCTGTCTCAAAAAAAAAAAAAATCCACCCTTGTTACTTTATATATACACAGTATATCAGTTAGGAGAGCATTTGGTGGTAAGTAACCAAAAGCTGGTGATATCATTTATCATTTGGTGATAAACTGGTTGCTTAACATCAATCCCAAACTCTTCTGAACTGCAGAAACTGGAAAGCTAAAAAAACAACACTTCCCAGATTCCCTTGAGCTGGGAATTTGTGGTTTAGGTTCTGCTCTTATGCAAGATAAAAATTTGGAACAGAGCCACACAACATGGGACATCCGTTATGCTGTCGCAGGTCATGACAGCAGCAGTGGGCTGCTAGCGTGCAGCTTCCTGACTCATCATCTTCCCATAGTAAGGACTGTTGTTTTCCCAATTGTGGGCAGAGATCATGTGACTCTCAAAGCTGGGCCTTGTCCCTGGACCTAGAGCTTACTAGTCCATCCTTTTCTGTTTAAACTAATCAGATTTATTTCCCCTGTTTGCAGTTGAACTCTAACTGACACATGTGGCTTAAACAGGGGTTTATTTTTTTCACACATGATAAGAAGTTCAGGGATAGGAAACTGTTGGTGTTGGTTAAACAATTTGATGGTGTCAGGGCTTTGTCTGGGATTCTCTTGACTTTTTCTCCCAGTCACAAATGTGATAGATGTGCAACATGGAATTCTATGCAGCAGTTAGAAGAAATTTACCAGATCCTATGTCAGTTATCTCTCATAATCCTCCTTCTCTCTAATCACCTTTTATTTTATTTTATTTATTTTCATTTTTTTTTCTTTTTTAAAGACAGAATCTCACTCTGTCACCCTGGGTAGAGTGCCATGGTGTCATAGCTCACAACAACCTCAAACTCCTAGGCTCAAGTAATTCTCTTGCCTCAGCCTTCCAAGTGCTAGGACTACAGGAGCCCACCAAAACACCTGGCTAATTTTTCTATTTTTAATAGAAGATGGTGTCTTGCTCTTGCTCAGGCTGGTCTAGAACTCCTGAGCTCAAGCAATCCACCCACCTCAGCCTCCCGGAGTGCTAGGATTATAGATGTGAGCCGCAGCATCCAGCCCTAGTCACTTTTTAATTGTGTGATCATGTAACACAATTTTGGCCACTGAAATTCATACAGGAGTCTGATGGGCAGATGCTCCGGGGAAAAACTTTGCTTTCTTAATAAAAAATGTGCGGTTCAGCATTCTACTTCTTTCTTTCCCCTTATTCCTGCTGTATAGAAATCCGTGGTGTGCCTCTGCCACATTTTACTGATCCATTCTTCCCATGATAAATACCTAGGTTGTCTCCAACTTCCTGTCATGACATACATACCTAGTCATTGCACAAGTCTCTGAGATTGCTGAGTCATAGGGCACATACGTGCTTTCTGACAGGATGCTGTCAGATCGCTCTCTGTTTTGTATTGTGCCCACCAGCAGCACATAAGCGTGTCCCTACATCCTTGCCAACACTTGTCATTATTCAGCATTCTAAATGTCAATCTGATGGTACAGAACAAGAAAGTGATATTGCTATTTTATGTTAAATTTTTTCTGATTATCAATATGAGGAGCATTTCTCCACATGCCCAGGTAGCTATTCTTGTTTCCTCTCCTAGGAGTTGCCTGTTCGTGGCCTTTGCCCAATGTTCTGTTGGATTTTCCTGTCCTTTTCTTATTGATTTTTCAATAATCCCTTTTAATATTTTAGATAATAAACCTGTTGTCAGATGGGTTTTAGATGTGGCGACTGCACTACAAACCTTTCTGATAGTTTTATCAATCATCACTTTCATTGTAAGAAATCTTGGTTTTTTGGGGGGGGGCTCTCTATGTTGTTAAGGCTTGTCTTGAACCCCTGGCCTCAAGCGATCCTCCTGCCTCCTTGGCCTTACAAAGTGCTGGGATAACTGGTGTCAGGCGCCCTGCCTGGCCCTATACCAATTGTATTCCTGTATTCCTCTGCTTTGTAGTCTGTCTGCCTGATAGAGTTCTCCATATTTGGTGGGTTTTTTGTTTGTTTGTTTGTTTGTTTTGTTTTCTTTTTTGAGACAGTCTCACTATGTCGCCCTTGGTAGAGTGCTGTGGCGTCACAGCCCACAGCAACCTCCAACTCTTGGGCTTAAGTGATTCTCTTGCCTCAGCCTCCCAAGTAGCTGGGACCACAGGCACCCGCCACAACGCCTGGGTATTTTTTGGTTGTAGTTGTCATTGTTGTTTGGCAGGCCCGGGCTGGATTCAAACCCGCCAGCTCCGGTGTATGTGGCTGGCACTCTAGCCGCTGAGCTACAGGCACCAAGCCAGAGTTCTCCATATTTGATTTTCTTCTTCAAATTTTATTTTTATTCTTTAATTTGAAATTGCAAATAAGATTGTTGAATCTTTTAAACATTTTTGCTATAATTTAGATAGGAATTTCACTGAATTTATAAATTAATTTAATCCCAAATTTATTCGTTTATTTATTTATTTGTGAGACAGAGTCTCACCCTGTTGCCCTAGGTAGAGTGCCGTGGCATCACAGCTCACAGCAACCTCAAACTCTTGAGTTTACGTGATCCTCTATCCTCAGCCTCCCCAGTAGCTGGGACTACAGGTGCCCGCCACAATGCCTGGCTATTTTTTGTTGCAGTTGTCATTGTTGTTTAGCTGGCCTGTGGCGTGTTAGAACCCATCACCCTCGGTGTATGTGGCTGGAACCACAACCACTGTGCTACGGGCGCTGAGCCAAGGGTCTCACTCTTGCTCAGGCTGGCCTCGAACTCCTGACCTCAAGCAATCTATCCACCTCAGCTCCCAACCAAATTTATATCTCGAAATACTAACTCTAAAGGTGATGGCATTATAAGGTGGGGTTTTAGAAGCCTGCTGTTATAAAGGAGACCCCCTTTTGCTTCACAAAAGATGGCTGTTTATGAACCAGAAAACTGGCACTCATTGGACACTGAAAGTGTCGTCATTTTTGATCTTGCATTTCCCAGGCGCCAGAACTATAAGAAATAATTTTTTGTTGTTAATAAACCCCCCAGTCAATGGCATTTTGTTTTATAACAGCCTGAACAGACTACAGACTAAGATGACATGTTTACCCGTTTTTCAGGTTTTCCTTCATGTCCTTCAATAGTGTTAAAGATCTCGGCTCAGCACTCCTAGCTCCAGGAGTAGAGTGCTGGCCACGTACACTGAAGCTGGAGGGTTCGAGCCTGGCCCAGGCCTGCTAAAACAACAATGACAACTGCAACCAAAAAATAGCCAAAAATTGTGGTGGGCACCTGTAAATCCCAGCTACTTGGGAGGCCGAGGCAAGAGAATCGCTTAAGCCCAAGAGTTGGAGGTTGCTGTGAGCTGTGATGCCATGGTACAACATACTGAGACTCTGCCTCTAAAAAAAAAAGAAAAGAAAAGCTACCAGACTGAGTCAGAGTGAAACCCCATCTCTAAAAATAGCCAGTGTTGTGGCGGGTGCCTGTAGTCCCAGCTACTTGGGAGGCTGAGGCAAGAGAATCACTTAAGCCCAAGAGTTGGAGGTTGCTGTGAGCTGTGACGCCACAGCACCCCAGCAAGAGCAAAAAGAAAAGAAAAGAAAAACTAGCCCAGCACTGTGGCAGGTGCATGTAGTCCAGCTATTCAGGAGGCTGAAACAAGGGGATCGCTTGATTTCAAGAGTTTGAGGTTACTGTGAGCTATGATGCCATGGCACTGCACCCAGGACATACAGTGAGACTCTGTCTCAACAAAATAATAATAATGTTAAGTGCTTACTTAATATTAAGCTTAATATTAAGTGTGGGGGTAATGTAAATTAGTGAAGTATTTTTGGAAAGCATTTTGACAGTGTCTGTCAAAATAACAAATGTACACACACATTGACCCAGATAATCTGCCTTTGGAAATCTTTTCCAAAACAATACATGCATATGTGAGCAAAGATATATGGAATATACCTTGCAACATTGTTTGTAGTAGTAAAAAAACAAATTAGAAACAACTTAAATGTTCCTCAGTGGGGAAGGGGTTAGAGAAAGTAAGGCACATAAAGATTATGCCTCCATTAAAAGAGAATAAGATGGATCCGTAGGACTGCCCCGAAAATATCTCTGAGCCATGTTGTTAATTGGTTGAAAAACAAAGTCAAATGCAATATACGCATATGCATAGGCACAAGTATACTGTACCCATATATAGTGTATATACACACAGTGTGTGTTTGTGTACATATATGTATATAGTGTGACTGTGAGGTTGACTACTTACATTTCTTTGCAAATAAATCTCTAGAAAAGGCTGGAACAGTTGTTCTCAACATTGACTGTACCATGTAATCACTCAAGAACTTTTTAGAAATAATGAAGACCCACTCCAGAGTTTCTTTTTTTTTTTGAGACAGAGCCTCAAGCTGTCGCCCTGGATAGAGTGCTGTGGCATCACAGCTCACAGCAACCTCCAATTCCTGGGCTCAAGCAAGTCTCCTGCCTCTGCCTCCCAAGTAGCTGAGACTACAGGCGCCCGCCACAACGCCCGGCCACTTGTTGGTTGCAGCC
>CAUYRH010140027.1:0-17931 GCA_963574655.1 Perodicticus potto
GTCCCAGCTACTTGGGAGGCAGAGGCAGGAGACTCGCTTGAGCCCAGGAATTGGAGGTTGCTGTGAGCTGTGATGTCACAGCACTCTATCCAGGGTGACAGCTTGAGGCTCTGTCTCAAAAAAAAAAAAAAAAAAAAAAATTAGTACCTATAAAGTGCTTATAAGGATGGGTGACACTGAAGTGTTACATAAACGTTAGTGGTGACGGTTGTCATCGCCCCACACATTTGGCATTGGCCATAAAAGTTGGAACCCATCTGTCTGGCCCTCCTTTTTCTATCACACACACAGGTGCACCCAGCTTGGAGTTCACAGTCTGATAGGGAAGGCAGCCAGAGAGACAGATGGCAGGTTGCCTCCCATTTCCCTCACCCCCGCCTTCTGAGGGAGTGACAGGGGCACCCCAGCTCCTCTGTCTGGAGAGTGAGACAGGCTGAGCTCAAGCAGAAACCCCAGCTTGAGTCATGAGTTTGAGGACTTTGTCTGCTGGCCTTCCAGTGGGGAGGTGCTGCACCCTGGCCTAGAGCAGACAGCTGGTCAGTGGCTGCCCAGAGTCCTCCAGGTCAGTAAATCCAGATGCTGAAGACGCTTGCCCCCAGCGGAGGCTCCTGCAATGTGAAGGATCCCAACCAAGAGGCCTTTGAGGGTGACATCAGAGCTGCTCTGTGCAATGCTGTCTTAGGAACAATTCCTTGGGCTTGACAGCTGCAGGCTTTCTAGGCCCCTCACATAGAGGGGGATCTTTCAAGAGCAGAGATAAATGTAATGAAACACCTTATTTATTTATGTATTCATTTATTACTTTTTTTGAGACAGAGTCACACTATGTCACCCTCGGTAGAGTGCAGTGGCGTCACAGCTCACAGCAACCTCAAACTCTTGGGCTCAAGTGATTCTCCTGCATCAGCCTCCCAAGCAGCTGGGACTACAGGCACCCGCCACAATGCCTGGCTATCTTTTTGTTGCAGTTGTCATTGTTTAGCTGGCCTGGGGTGGGATCGAACCTGCCACCTTTGGTATATGTGGCCACAGTGCTATGGGCGCTGAGCCACAACACTTTTTATTTATTTATTTATTTATTTATTTAGACAGGGTCTCACTTTGTCACCTTCGGTAGAGTGCTATGGCCTTATAGCTCACATTCTTAGGCTCAAGAGATCCTCTTGCGTCAGCCTCCCAAGTAGCTGGGACTATAGGCACCCTCCACAATGCTGGCTATTTTTAGAGACAGGGTCTTGCTCTTGCTCAGGCTGGGTTGGAACTGCTGAGCTCAAGCAATCCACACACCTTGGCCTCCCAGAGTGCTAGGATTATAGGCGTGAGCCACCACGCCCGGCCTTTAAGGCAACTCTCTAAAAGGTGGCGCATCAGTTGAGGCTAGCAGGATTGAATTCTCCCCCCTCCCTCCCTCGCATCCAAGTCTGTGTTAATATGCACCTGTTAGCCGAAAGGAAACTGGGCAGAAGTCAGCCATGGGGTCTGAGAACACAGGCTGGAGGTGCTGGCCACTCTCGGGTTGGAGTTGGAGGGGGTTGGCCTGGGGAGCTCGCCCTCCCTCTCAGGCCCTGAGGTTTCAGGGCCTGGCAGATCTGGGAGACCCTGCAGAGAGCTAATCCCCCGTCCACTCTCACTGTTCCCCAGGGCCTGGCCTCTGTGTTCTCAGGCCGCATGTCCAGGAAGTCATCCTCACGTGCGAGGGACGACGGCACCATGGCGGACGGCGAGGGGTACCGGAACCCCACGGAGGTCCAGATGAGCCAGCTGGTGCTGCCCTGCCACACCAACCAGCGTGGAGAGCTGAGCGTTGGGCAGCTGCTCAAGTGGATCGACACCACGGCCTGCCTGTCCGGTGAGGCTGCGCTCTGCAGTTCTCCCACCCCCACCCCACACACCCAGAGCAGGGGCCTCATTTTCAGAGATGGTCACCGTCCCCCGCTGAGCGCCACACGTGTACCTCACCCCAGCTTTGCTCGCACTGGTCCACCTGCCTGAAAAGCCCTTGCTGATTTCCCAGTGGTTGGCCCAGCTGGCTCTCCCTCGGACCTCAGCCTGAGTGTGGGTGCAAGCCATTAGGTCTCTGCTTCAACACAGAGCAGCCTTGAACGTGGCTGCTTCAGGTTGGCTTGAAGATTCCTGAGCCATGACTGCGTCTCCTCGTGTGTTCCCTGCATGGAGCTGGGTGGGCTGCGCTGGGTCGAGGTCATTTCACGCCTTTTGTTGTCCCAGGGTTCTCCAGCCCACAGGAGAGGGCATGGGGGACAGACAGGTGAACTGGCGGGTCCCCAGCACTGTTTGATAGGCCCTGACCCAGCCCCATGGGTGGTGAAGGGATTCCAGAAGGACCAAGGCACCTGAGGGCGGTCATGAGGATAAGAATGACCAGGCATAGGAGCTCTAGCAGGCCAGGAGTGCGTGGCGTGGTGACCGTTCTCACCAGCTCCTTAGTGAGTGTCTACTGCGTGCCAAGCACTATTCTGGGGCTGGGGCACAGCAATGAGTAAGACAGACGAAAATCCTCGTGCAAGGAATTTGCAGTCTAGCAGGAGAAGGAGAGATGCTAGACAGACGAAGCCCAGATACACAGAGCAGGGTCAGGGCTGGTGACAGCGGTGCAGGAGCGTGGGGGGGATGGGGCACTGGGCAGAGGGTAGCTGGAGCAGTATCTTGAGGAGGTGGCACCTGAGCAGAGGCCTGTGTGATGAGGAGGCTGCTAATAATGTCTGCCTTTCTTCTCCCAATGCCAGCGGAGAGGCACGCTGGCTGCCCCTGCGTCACTGCCTCCATGGACGACATCTATTTTGAGCACACCATTAGGTGAGTGGCCTCTCTTCCTTCAGGGTCCTTTCTGTTTTCCTCTAGTGAGCCTGGGGGCTCACTCCCCTCACTCCCTGCCTGTTCAGTCTGCGTGCTGCCCAGAGCCTTTGCAAAGGGAGTGGGCAGCCTTTGGGGAAGCAAGAACCCCTCTGGGGGGCTCTGGGGCACTGGCAGCTGGGAGCTGGCCTGCCGCTGGGTGCTGTGGGATGGGTTCCCTCAGCCATGATGGGGCTGCAGAAGTTGGAGTTGAGTACCAGTTACCAAGACTGCATCAAGGGGTGCTGTGTGACTATGGGGAAGTCATTCTTTGTCTCTGGGCCTCAGTTTTCTTATCTGTAAAATGGAAGGAATTAGACTTAAGCAGTGAATGCTTTTTTCAGCTTGGACATTGTCTGTAGGTCATTAGTCCCTAGACTATAGACAAAGTGTGTTGGCAAAGTGTGAGCCAAAAGCTTGGGCCATTTAGCATCTGCTCATATACCTCTAGGGATAAGGATCTCATCCCTGGGCTTATTTACATTTATTTTTGTTATTCAAGTCAGAAAGTAATTTTAATTGATTGCCATGTTTAAATCTTTTTTATTTTATTTCTTTCATCTTAAAATTTCTATGTATTTATTTTGAGACAGGATCTTGCTCTGTTCCCTAGGCTAGAGTATAGGGTGGTGTCATTGTAGCTCATTGTAGCCTCAAACTCTTGGGTTCATGTGATCCTCCTGCCTCAGCCTCCCAAGAAGTTGGGACTACAGGTGTGTGCCACCATGCTTGGCTAACTTTTCTGGTTTTTTGTGGAAATGAAGTCTTGCTATATTGCTACTCAGGCTGGTCTTAAACTCCTGGCCTCAAGTGATCCTTCTGCCTTGGCCTCCGAAAGAGCTGGGACGACAGGTGCAAACCACCTTGCCCAAGCCTCTGAGTCCTTTAAAAAAAAAAATCTGTAGATACTCCCCGACCTGTCCCCACCTGCCCGCACCACCAGCTATCTTTCTCTCTCTCTCAATCCGTTTGGGTTTTTTTGAAATATTTGTTGAGGGAAGCTAGTCATTTGCCCTCCAGAGTTCTCCATCATTAAGGTTTTCTGTTAGTATCACCATGGTGCAATTTAACACGGTCCTCTATCCCTTGAGAGTAATTGGTGAAGGGAAGGACTGATAGGGTCAGATTTGTTTATGGGTAGACGCCTCTCCGTGTTATGAAGAATGGCCTGGAGAGGTGTTGGGGAGCTAGAGGCTGGGGGGTGCCCTGAGGAGGCTGGGCAGAGACCCTGGGGAGGGGAGAGGTTTGGGCCTGAGCTGTGGGAATGGAGGACAGTTAGGGGCAAGAGAGGCTCTGAAGTCCAAATGGGCATGTTCTCTTGGCTTTAGGGGAAGTTAGACAGGAGGAGGGAGGAGGGAGTGTCACAAACTTCTCTCTTTTAGCATAGTGGAAAATAGGCCTTTGTTTTTATTTCGTGGACAAGAGAAGGTTCCCACCCCCCTAGTTTTTGATCATGAAAACTTTCAGACATGTAGAAAAGTTGAATAGTGCAATGTTCACCACCACTGAGACCCAGCAATTAACATTTTGCTAATTCGCTTTGTCTATATATAAGTAAATAAATACCCTTCTCTCGCTCTCTTTCTGCTGGACCATGTGAAAGTAAGTTGTAGAAATATGACTCCCCAACCCTAGACACATCAGCATTTATCTCCTAAAAGTGACCCTCCCCCTGGCTCGGTGCCTGTGGCTCAAGCAGCTAAGGCGCCAGCCACATATACCTGAGCTGGCAGGTTCGAATCCAGCCCCGGCAACAATGACGGCTGCAACCAAAAAATAGCCGGGCGTTGTGGCGGGCCGCCCGTAGTGCCTGTAGTCCCAGCTACTTGGGAGGTGGAGGCAGGAGACTCGCTTGAGCCCAGGAGTTGGAGGTTGCTGTGAGCTGTGATGCCATGGCACTCTACCCAGGGCGACAGCTAGAGGCTCTGTCTCAAAAATAAATAAATAAATAAATAAATAAATAAATAAATAAATAAATAAATAAATAAATGGCTGGGCAAAGTGGCTCATGCCTGTAATCCTAGCACTCTGGGAGGCTGAGACAGGTGGATCACCTGAGCTCAGGAATTGGAGACCTGCCTGAGCCAGAGTCAGACTCTATCTCTAAAAATAGCTGGCTTGTGGCGGGCGCCTATAGTCCCAGCTACTGGGGAGGCTGAGGCAAGAGAATCTCTTAAGCCCATGAGTTTGAGGTTACTGCGAGCTATGATGCTAGGGCACAAGGGTGACAAAGTGAGACTCTGTCTCAAAAAAAAAAAAAAAAAAGTGACCCTCCCCTACGTGACCCGTTAGTATTGCTAAAAAAGAAATCGACAGAGGTCAGCCAGTGTCCGGCAAGGTGGAGCTCTTGTCATTTGCTGACCTCCTATTGAGGGCCAGGCGTGGCCCTTGGCCCAGTTTCCCTTCCTCTCTCTCCACCCGAGAACCTGAGGCAGTGGGCTTGCTTTCTCTTTGCTTTACAAGGAGGAAACAGACTCGGAGAGGTACGGTGACTCACCCAAGGTCACACAGCTTGGTAGTGTGACAGTCAGGATAGAGCGTGACTGGAACCCAGGCCTGTGTGGCCCCTCTCACTGTGTTCACTGTGGCCCCTTGACCAGCCCCTTGGAATGGACCCTTCCTGGGCCTGGACAGGAAGCTGTGTCATTTGAGGAAGAAATCAGCACTGTGCTCTCCACGAGCCAAGTGCAGAGAGGTAAAAGGACGTGCCAAGGTCAAATGGCAATTGGATGGGGCCCGCATTCCAACCTCCTAACCCCTCCTCCCCACAGCCCTTCAGTCTGGCATCCGCTTCTCCCTCCAGGTAGGCACAGGGCAGAGTGAGCGGCTTCTGGGGATTGGACATGGGAATCATTCCAGATGGTTAGGCGAGGCTGTGACTGGAATCCTGGCCCTGCCACTTTTTAGCTGAATGACCTAGGGCAAATGGCTTAACCTCTCTGATGCTCAGTCCCCCTAAGCCAACCTGCCAAGTTTGTTTTGAGACTCAAATGAGGCAGTGCCCAGTGTCTGGCACATAGCAGGCATTCTTTAAATGTTCCCATTTCTTCTTCTACCTTCTGTTTATAGCTTCTTACGGTTAGTGGATGTTCAGGAAATGTGGAACTCATTAATTCATTTGGCCACTATTTGTGGGAGACCCACCCTGTGTGATATGCTAGGCCTAGTAGAGTCATGGGGAGCAAAATTCATGGTTCTTGCCCTCGTGGGTCTTACAGGTTGTGGAGACAGAGATCAGTCCTCTGGAGAAGTGTTGGAGGGTGAGCCTCCCAGGGCAACTGAAGGACGAGGGGCTCCCTGAGGAGGGAACCATTGTACCAAGAGCAAAATGAAGCTTAAGCATTAATTAGGCAACAGAGAGCAGGGAAAGGGGGGAGATGAAGGAAATCGTGGCACTTCTCTCAGCCTCAGCTTCCCCACCTGTAAAGCGGGGAGCTGACACTACTTGCTGGCTTGCTTCGACGACTTGGTGACGTCACAGATGTGAATGTGTTCTGCAAGCCATGAGGTCCCCCAGCTGAGGCCTGCAAGTACTGCAGGCCCCTGCTCCCTCCCTCTGGCCCCTCTGAAAGGCTCACCTCCCACTTTCCTGAGACCTTGCCTTTCCTTCTCCCCAGTGTTGGACAAGTGGTGAATATCAAGGCCAAGGTGAACCGGGCCTTCAACTCCAGCATGGAGGTGTGTGGGGTGGGCCCTGTTTGGGAGCAGGTGTGTGGGTGGGTCCCCAGCCCAGCACACTCCATTCACAGAGCCCTGTGATCCTAAGGATCATTCTGTCCAACATCCCATTACACAGAAGGGAACATCAGGGCCCAGGGAGGAGAAGGGATATGCCCCAGGTCATTCAGCTACTTGGGACTTGACTCTTCACATCTAGTCTTAACAGGCGGGGCTGGGGCAGGACAGTGCTAGACTGCAGCCTGCTAGCTCCCACAGCCAGGCTCCTCATCTGTCAGATGAGGACCAGGTCGCTCCAATGTCACAGGGTTTGGTGAATGCTGCCTGTGATGCCCAAGGCAGTGGGGTGGGGGGATGACTCTGTTTCTTGCCCATGGACTTCAGGCCCAGGCAGCTTCGCCCAGTTGAGCCACTGGTTCCTCAAGGACAGCAGAGTTGTGACTCTGCCTCTGGGTACCCTGTAAATGTCCAGATCACACCAGGTGTCCATTCTTTAAGTTTTACTTAGTCCCTTTTGTGGACACAGTCTCATTTTAAGCCTCCCAATAACCTTTCAAAGGCAGGTGTGATCACTCCCATTCTGTAAAATATATGTGTATGTGTGTGTATGTACATGTATTATATGTGTATGTATACATATTTAAAAAAAAAAATCCTACAGATTTGGCTCAGTGCCTGTAGCTCGGCAGCTAGGGCGCTAGCCACAGACACTTGAGCTGGTGGGTTCGAATCCAGCCCAGACCCACCAAACCAAGACCAGAGAAGGGAAGTGACTTGCCCAAGGTTTCCCCGGGGAGTGAGGGACAGAGTCAGAATTACCCCAGGTTCCTAGCCCCCTAGACCTGGTAGGTGGCACAGAATCAGCAGAGGCCTGGCCGGGGGTGGTGGAGGGGGTGTCCTGTCTCTGTCCTCGGGGGCCTCTCTTGACGAGCTCTGTGTCTTCCCTCCGTGCTGCACCCACCTGACTCTTCCTGTCCAGGTGGGCATCCAGGTGACCTCCGAGGACCTGTGCTCTGAGAAGCAGTGGAATGTGTGCAAGGCCTTGGCCACCTTTGTGGCCCACCGGGAGATCACCAAGGTGGGCACCGATACCTGGCTGCTTGATGCTACTCAGTGACCTGGGTACACTGGTCATGGTGTGCCAGGATCAGGGCATGAGGCCGGGGGCAGGGAATCCAGCCCCCTTGACCCCGCACTGCTGTCTGACCCCCGTGCCTCCCTCTCTCCTTCCTCTCACCTCTCTCACCTCTCCCTACACATCTCATGCCACGATTCTTCAGGTCTCCCTGCACCTCCATGGACAACCACACGTGGAGGATGAACGTGCTGTGTGAGGGCGACTTGGAGGCACAAGCACAGGGCAGAGGGGAGGAAGCCTGGCAACCAGCCAGCAGCCCAGGCCTGCTGCATGCCCTCCTTGTGCTGTTTTAGGAAGCTCATCCTGAGCATTGCTGCCCTGCCCCCCGGCCCACAGGTGAAGCTGAAGCAGATCACTCCACGGACAGAGGAGGAGAAGACGGAGCACAGTGTGGCAGCTGAGCGCCGGCGCATGCGCCTGGTCTACGCAGACACCATCAAGGGCCTCCTGGCCAACTGCGCCATTCCGGACGGTGAGCAGCCACCACGTGCGTGCGTGCGTGCGTGCGTCCGTGGGGAGGGCAGCTGGCATCCTGCGCCCTCCTGGGGTGGGAGAGGGACCCTTGGGGATTTGCACTCACCGGTGACCCCAGATCTGTCCAGCCCTCTTGGCCCAAGTTCTCCTCCAGGGAAAGGGAGTGTTTGGGCCCTGCCCCAGCTCCTAGGAAATGTGAAGGGGACTAGGCCATAGGGAAGTCTCTTTGTTGTCCACAAAATGCATTTGGGTTTCTAGGAGCCAAGGTGTTTAGGAAGGTAGTATGACCTATGGCTTGAAGAATCAGTAGGATTTTTTTTTTTTTTTTTGAGACAGAGTCTCACTATATCGCCCTAGGTAGAGGGCTATAGCGCTACAGCTCACAGCAACCTCCAACTCTTGGGCAAGTGATTCTCTTGCCTCAGCCTCCCAAGTAGCTGGGACTACAGGCACCCACCACAACGCCCAGCTATTTTTTGGTTGTAGTTGTGATTGTTGTTTGGCAGGCCTGGGCGGGATTTGAACCCACCAGCTCTGTTGCATGAGGCTGGCGCCCTAGCCGCTGAGCTACAGGCACCAAGCCAAATCTGTAGGATTTTTTAAAAAACATATATATGTATACACACACACATACATAATACATGTACATACACACATACACACACACATATATTCTCCCTCTAAGATATGGAATAAAAAGCTTTCAGCTTTGTTACTAACAAAAAAAAAAGAAAGAAAGAAAGAAAGAAAAAGCAAGACTCCATCCTATCCCAGAACCCCGGTCCCCTCCCCAGAAACAACCAGCTAGGATTTCCAATTTGCAGCTCTCGTTCCAGTATTCCCTGCATATTTTAAACATAGTATGTATTATTTAGCCTCCTGTTTTTACCCTAAATAGTACCTACTATTTTTCTTTTTTTTTTGTTTTTTGAGACAGTCTCACTTTGTCACCTTTGGTAGAGTGCTATGGTGTTGTATCTGCAGCACCCTCAAACTCTTGGGCTCAAGAGATTTTCTTGTCTCGGCCTCCTGAGTAGCTGGGACTATAGGTGCCCAGCATAGCGCCTGACTGTTTTTAGAGATAGTGTCTTGCTCTGGCTCAGGCTGGTCTTGAACTTGTGAGCTCAAGAGATGTGTCCACCTCAGCCTCTCAGAGTGCTAGGTGTGAGCCACTGCACCTGGCTAGTACCTAGCATTTTGTATCTTGCTTTTTTCCCCTTAAAAGTATATTCTGGAGGTTTGGTGCCTGTGACTGAGTGGTTAGGAGCCGGCCACACACACTGGGGCTGGCGGCTTCCAACTTGGCCCAGGCCTGCTAAACAACAATGACAACTACAACAAAAGAAAAAAATAGCTGGGCATTCTGGCCGGTGCCTGTAGTCCCAGCTGCTTGGGAGGCTGAGGCAAGAGAATCGCTTAAGTCCAAGAGTTGGAGGCTCCTGTGAGCTGTGGTGCCACAGCACTCTACCAAGGGTGACATAGTGAGAAAAAAGAAAAAACTCACTCAGGGGCTGGGCATGGTGGATCATACCTGTAATCCTTGTACTTTGGTAGGATGTGGTGGGAGGATCGCTGGAGGCTTGAAGTTTAAAACCAGCCTGGTAAATCTTTTCTACAAAACAACAACAAAAAGCAAAAACAAAAACAGGTCATTCAGGTGCCCAGAGTCAGGGGACAGCAGGTGGAACTTGCCCAATAAAGCAGCCCAATAAAGCAGCAAGCTGTACTGTGAATTCCACATACTCTATTTATGCAGGGCTTAGCGGTTAGTGCAGGGGAGGTCCAGCTCTTTCTACAATTATCAAGGTGCCTGTGATCCATCATCCCACTGCAGCCCTCCTGAATCCCATCTGCACTGACAGCTATTCCACCCAAGGGCCCGCCTTTGCCTGGCTTCGGGCCTCTGGCTGACCACTCAGCCTCCCCAGGGGCCTCCCTTTACTCACTCCAGCTCCAGCCAAGCTGAAGGCTGTGGGCCCTGGAAATATCCTGCCCATCCTGTCTCCAGACCATCCTCAGCGTCCCCTCCTCTGTGCCCCCACTTTGTCTGTGGCACCTCCAAGAGCCTGCATGTCATGTGACATGCCCCTCTCTGATGTGCCCTTGCTGAAGAGGTTGGAGATGGGTGATGAGTGCGACCCCTTGGGTTGAGTGGGGCACATTGGAATCCGCCCCCCCCCCCCGGTGCCTGAGACTCCCTGGCCTCCCCTATGGAGAGTGTCTTAACACTGCTCCTGCCCAGGGACAAGGGAATTGTCAAGGCAGAGGACGAGGAAGAACTATCCCTTTGGAGCGTGGACCTTATCACCATGATCACATTTCACCTTCAGCAGTCCCCTTGGACCAGATTTGACACCTGCCCTTTACAGATGAGGCAGTTGAGATTCAGAAGTCATTGATTTGCCCCAGTCACACAGATGGTATGGGGCGGAACTGACGCTCAGACCAGGTGTGTCTTGTCTGAAAGCAGGTGTTCCGTCCACTGCCCTGTGGCAGGCTCATCTCTTCCATCCTGTGTCCTTGCCTCACCCAGGGCCAGCCTGTACCTTGTGCACACTTGTTGCTGAGTACATGAAAGCGCCCGAGTAGAGGTGGGGTCCTGGGGCTGCCCGTGGGCAGGGGCTCCCTTTGGGAACCTTGTTACCCTCCCTGCCTCACT
The DNA here is from genome assembly GCA_963574655.1 of Perodicticus potto. Classification (NCBI taxonomy): domain Eukaryota; kingdom Metazoa; phylum Chordata; class Mammalia; order Primates; family Lorisidae; genus Perodicticus; species Perodicticus potto. The sequence goes on from CAUYRH010140027.1 coordinate 10,800, forward strand.
GCTTTTCCTGCCCCCGTCAGATCTGGACAGCAGAGACTGCGGCTGCATGGTGCCAGCAGAGAAGACCCGAGTGGAGAGTGTGGAGCTGGTCCTGCCCCCCCATGCCAATCACCAGGGCAACACGTTTGGGGGTCAGATCATGGCGTGGATGGAGAATGTGGCCACCATCGCAGCCAGGTAAGGAAAAGCATGCTACTTCTGCTTCTCCACCTTTCCCCTCCTCCTTCCCTCAGCCAGCTCCCTGGGGAGCAGAAACCCTGGCTTGGTGTTGGCATTCAAGGCTTCTCAAAGCTTAGCTGTTCTGTTAGGGTAACTCAGCTTTCACACCCAGAGAACCAGAGAGGAGTGATTTTTGGTGAAGTGACCATTCCTTCCTCCATTCCAGAAGCCCTCCACAGCCCCCTTGCTTACATGGGGAACACCAGGCCTGCTGACCACTAGAGCCTCCCCTTGATCAGGCCCTGCCTGCATTCCTCCTGGAGCCACACTTTCCTATCCCCTGCTCTCCCAGCCCTGCCCTTCCTCCTGCTGTCACTTCTTGCCATTCAGTCCCTGCTGTTGTTTGGCTGCTAAAATCCTGCCCAGCTCCTCCATAAGCCCGTGGATGACTGTTCCCTCCTTAGAAGTGAATATCATCTTTCTCTTTACCTCTGTGCCTGTCTGGGGCTTGTTCTACCCCGAACATCATGAGATTTTGTATAGTTGGGTAACTGATATTCACTAATTGATACTATCCCAGCTCTGTGCCTTTTTATTTTCTGTTCCCTCTATCAGGGGTACCCTCCCCACCCACATCCTCCTCAGCTGGGGAGATTCTTCCTCATCCTTTGAAGCCTGGCTCAACAGCCCCTCCTCCTATGGGAGGCTGTGCCCAAGCACCGTCATTTCAGGCGGCTCCCACTGGGAATGCAGTGAGATCTTAGAGGAGGGTGAGAGCCTGCTGTCAGGGAAGGCTGCCTGGAGGAGGAGTGCCTCCGGTGAATGAGTAGCTTTAGGCAAGGTGAAGGCCTTCAGGTAGTGGGAGCAGCAGGTACTAAGGTTGTAAAAGTTGGAAAGAAAATGGGGAAGGGGTTTATCCCAAGCCCTGCTGAGACTTTTTTCTGCCACCTTAGACGTAGCTCTTTTTCAGCCATGCACCTAGACTTCAGTATTCTATCCTGTGAAACAGGACTTTAGGGCGGTGCCTGTGGCTCAGTGGGTAGAGCACTGGCTCCATATAACGAGGGTGGAGAGTTTGAACCGGCCCCAGCCAGCTAAAACAGCAACAAAAGGAAAGCAGGGCGTTGTGGTGGGCACCTGTAAGTCCCAGCTACTCTGAGGCCAGAGAATCACTAAAGCCCAGGAGTTGGAGGTTGCTGTGAGCTGTGATGCCATAGCACTCTACCCAGGGTGACATAGTGAGAGTCTGTCTCAAAAAAGAAGAAATGGGACGTTAGTTCTGTGCCTCTGAGCGGAAATGTCACGGGGTTGGGTGGCAGTGGGTGGGTCAGAAGGAGGTACGAGTGGTTTCAGCCTTGGTCGGGATGGGGGAAGAAGGCTGGCCCGAGCCAGTGACTGAAGTGCTGGGGACATTTCTCCTGTCTCCTCATCCCCTCCCTCCTCAGCCGGCTCTGCCGAGCCCACCCCACGCTGAAGGCCATCGAGATGTTCCACTTCCGAGGCCCATCCCAGGTCGGGGACCGTCTGGTGCTCAAGGCTATTGTGAACAACGCCTTCAAACATAGGTGAGGGACTGGGATGGGCATGGCTGGGGCTGTTCAGGGTTGAGGGCTCTTCCTGACCCTGCTGCAAACCTGCCAAGAATCCTTTGCCCTGCAGATGAGGACTAAAGCCCTGCCATCATCACCCAAATTCACTGATAGTCCCTGCTTTGGGGCCTCCCCTTACTCCCAGTCGTGCCCACCCCGACTGGGTCAGGGCTCTGTCCTCTAGCTCCCCCAACCCCTGAGCCCCCCTCAGTCTCGGATCATACCACATTCTCAGTGCCTCTTCCTCTCTCCTGCCTCCAGGCCAGGCCCATTGTGGGCCCTCGGATCTAGGCACCACTTCTTGCCCGCATTTAGTTGTTTATCAAACCCTTTCCCACCTGTTTCCTAGAACAATTAGTCCCTGAAGTCCTTACTTTGGAATGAATTCTGATGCTTACTTCCATGAAAGCTTACTTTATTTATTTTATTTTTTAGAGACAGAGTCTCACTTTGTCACCCTCAGTAGAGTGCCATGGTGTCACAGCTCACAGCAACCTCCAGCTTTTGGGCTTAGGTGATTCTCTTGCCTCAGCCCCCCGAGTAGCTGGGACTACAGGTGTCCACCACAACGTCCAGCTAGAAAGCTTACTTTAAATAAGTATATTTTTGCTGGGCGCCTGTAGTCCCAGCTACTCGGGAGGCTGAGGCAAGAGAATCGCCTAAGCCCAAGAGCTGGAGGTTGCTGTGAGCTGTGACACCACGACACTCTACCGAGGGTGACAAAATGAGACTCTTATCTCTAAAAAAAAAAAGTATATTTTTGGTGATTTCAAGAGATCATGATGTGATCTTTTAAAGTGAGGGATGGGGTCGGCGTCTGTGGCTCAATGGGCTAAGGCACCAGCCACATACACCTGAGCTGGCGGGTTCGAATCCAGCCCCGGCCCGCCAAACAACAATTGTGGCTACAACCAAAACATGGCCGGACATCGTGGCAGGCACCTGTAGTCCCAGCTACTTGGGAGGTGGAGGCAAGAGAATCACTTGAGCCCAGGAATTGGAGGTTGCTGTGAGCTGTGATGCCACCGCACTCTATCCAGGGTGACAGCTTGAGGCTCTGTCTCAAAAAAAAAAAAAAAAAAAGGGCGGCTCCTGTGGCTCAGTGAGTAGGGCGCTGGCCCCATATACTGAAGGTGGAGGGTTCAAATCCTGCTCTGGCCAAACTGTGACAAAAACAAATAAATAAAAAAACTTTAAAAAAATAAAAAAATAATAATAAAAAATAAAAGTGAGGGATGTTGGCTCAGCACCCATAGTTCAGCGGTTAGGGCATTGGCCACATACACTAGGGCTGGCGGGTTCAAACTCCAGCCTGGGCCTGCTAAGCAACAATAACAACATCATCAACAGCTGGGGGTTGTGGCGTGCACCTGTGTTCCCAGCTACTTGGAGGCTGAGGCAAGATAATCACTTAAGCCCAAGAGTTTGGGGTTGCTGTGAGCTGTGACTCCACAACCCTCTACTGAGGGTGACATAGTGAGACTTTGTCTCAAAAAAAACAAAATAAGTGAGGGCAAGTTACTTAACCCCTCTGCGCCTCAGTTCTTTCATCTGTAAAATGGGGCCCAGCACAACTACCTCCAAGTTGTGAGGATTCAATGAAGTGTTACTAGCAGAGTACCAGAGAAAATGTTCAGCAATCATCAGCCATTACAGCTATGATGGTGATGATTATTATTGTTTTATTATTATTATTTCCGTTGCTATTTGCAGTTTTCCCAGAACACATTCTATTGCCCTTCAGGGAAAAGCCATTTTCCAGGAACTGCAAGCCCTGCAGTTTAGATTTCTTTAGATTTTCTTCCTGCCTGGTTATGTGAAAAGGAAAATTATTATGCCTGGAAAATTATTGCCCCGTCTCAGGTCTTGCTTTTTCGATCTGGAGAATGTCTGGAATGGATATGCGATCATTAGTAATTCCTAAGCAAGGGGCATGGGCATGATGGTGGCTGCTATTTTGTAATTAATAAAGATGATCAGCTCACCGTGCACAGCAACCACTGAGCTGTTAGGGGTGCAGCTGTCACGGTGCTCACGGATATGTACACAAGGGACATCTTTTCCACCTCCTGGCTTTTGTCCCATCATAGCCGTTTGCAGTTTGTGACTGTACATTTGTATCTTAGCGTTCTGGTTTGTTGTCGCCTGCCCCTGCTGTTAGCCCATGAAGCAGGGACTGGACAGGTATATTCAGAGTATTCATTTCTGGTCCCCACAGAGCTGACACCCAGTAGGTGCTCTGTGAACACTGATGGAGGGAGAGGTGTTAGGTGTCCTGCCCGTGGGAACAGGCCTGGTTCCTGGAGGGACTGCAGGAGTGCGTGTGCACATGGGTGTGCATGTGTGTTGGGGGTGTGTGGCCTTGGGAAGGTGTGCCTGGCACGGAAGCCGCTCTCCCTCCCCCCAGCATGGAGGTGGGCGTGTGCGTGGAGGCCTATCGCCAGGAGGCTGAGACCCACCCGAGGCACATCAACAGCGCCTTCATGACCTTTGTGGTCCTGGATAAAGATGACCAGCCCCAGTTGCTTCCCTGGATTCGGCCCCAGCCTGGGGTGAGTGGGGGCAGCTCCCTTCCCCTCTCCTCTGCCCGGAAGTGGCGGAGCTTCCCAGCCCCCAGACAGGCCTGAGGGCACAGCCAGCTCTGAGTTCTGGTTGTGAGCCCTGGGTGCCCCTGGTGCAAGGCAGGCACCCGGCTTGACAGAACTTGGAACACACAGGTGAGTCTGGCTCGTAGTGGGTGTTAATGAGCCATCACGAGCCTGTGGAGTTGGAAGAGCACGGGCCTTAAGAGTCGGATGAGGGTTGGAACCTGACCTCTGTGGCGTTTAAGGAGGGGCCCTCTGCCAGCTCTCAGTCCCCATCTGTGAGATGGGTGTATGCACAGTCCTTGCTTCACCAGGCTGCAGGTGGTGTGTGGGCTGCTGACTCTGCCTGGCTGAGCCCTGGCACCTCTCAGTACAAAGCATGATGGTGACACCAGAGCAAGGGGCCTAGGGACGAGTGAGGGATCAGACAGGCTCTTGAAAAATGCTCTGTGTGCCTCCTGTGGCTGTGGAAAGCCCATCCCTGCCTCTGGGAAGGCCCCTGTCCCACCCACCTCCTTGGGCTATACAGTGGGGCAGGCTGGAGTGGCTGGGGGTGGAGGGGCCATGGCCACGGCTGCTCCCCATGCAGTTATTTTGTGCTTGAAAATGGGGGACACCAGAGGTGGTGTTGTCAGGGTGGGCTCACGTCAGGCCATGGGGTTCTGATCCTGGCTTTGCCTCTTACCCCTGTGACCCGGGGCAAGCCACATGGCCTCTGTGTCAGGCTCCTCCTCTGTGGAGTGGGGAGCCGCCTCCGCAGGTCGTGGTGAGGAGTAGATGGAATTTTGCGTGAAAAGCACTTTGGGGCTGGAATGTAGCAAGTGCTCAGAACAGGGCTCTTGTTACCACTGTGAGTGCCCTGTAAGCGTCCCATTTTACAGATGAGGAAACTGAGGGGGGTGAGGGGAAGTGTGTGCTCAAGGTCATTCATAGAGTCTGAGGGCCTCTAGGGCTACAGCATGGGTCCCCAGCACTTTCCTGGCAAGGAGGTTTTGATGCAGCTGCCCCAGTGAGGCCTGAGTCCACTTTAGGGCTGTAGGGCCTCCTTGTACCCTGAGGGTGGGGAGAGGCAGGGACAGGGAGTACCTGGTGTCCTTCCTGCAGCCTGTCCCTACTTCCTCCCCAGGACGGTGAGCGGAGGTACCGAGAGGCCAGTGCCAGGAAGAAGATCCGCCTGGACAGGTGAGTGGGGGCTGGGCGTGGGCGGGAAGGCAGGGTCAGGCCTGTGTCCTGCTCTGCTGACCCCAGGGCACTCTCATTTCTTTGGGCCCTGGGTGGGGCCCTTTACAGTACATCTGTTTAGCCTCTTGTTCAGGACTCACGACACAGTGGCCTGTGACCCATCGCACAGGGAGGGACACTGCGGACAGAGGGGTTAGGGGCTCACCCACAGGCACACTGATGAGCAGAATTCAGACCTGGTGGCCTGGCCAATCTGAAATGCCGTGCTCCTTCCATTGACTCTGACGCCCCTTTGGCAGATGAAGGGAAAGGTTCAGAAGGGGATGCGGTTGCTCAGGATGCAAACCCAGGTGTATCTACTCCACTGTGAAAGCTCTTTACAAAGTGGAGAGGCCGTAAGATACCAGGGTTCCCAAGCTGCTGTCAGTGAGAAAGTATGCGTTTATGCCGCACTTACTACATGCCAAGGGTTCTCCTTGCGACCACCCTGTGAGGTGGGTGTGACCAAGGATCCCATTTCTCACATGAGGACATGAGGCATGAGGGTGAAGTCATTCAGCAGGGGTGTAGAGGACTGGGCCTTAAACCTCTGGGCTGCCCTTGGCATGGTGGCGCATGCCTGGAGTCCCAGCCACTCGGTAGGCTGAGGCAAGAGGATTGCTTGAGCCCAAGAGTGTGATGTTGCTATGACCTATGACTTCACAGCACTCTATCTAGGGTGACACAGTGAGACTTTGCCTAAAAACAAAAAAAAAAAAAGAAAAAGTGGGGCGGCTCCTGTGGCTCAGTGGGTAGGGCACGTGCCCCATAGACCGAGGGTGGCGGGTTCGAACCCGGCCCCGGGCAGCTAAAACAGCAATGAGAATTGCAACAAAATATAGCTGGGCATTGTGGCAGGTGCCTGTAGTCCCAGCTACTCGGGAGGCTGAGGCAAGAGAATCACTTAAGCCCAAGAGTTGGAGGTTGCTGTGAGCTGTGATACTACAGCACTCTACTGAGGGCAATAAAGTGAGACTCTGTCTCAAAAAAAAGAAAAGAGGCTCGGTGCCTGTGGCTCAACGGGCTAAGGCGCCAGCCACGTACACCTGAGCTGGCAGGTTCGAATCCAGCCCGGGCCCGCCAAACAACAATGACGGCTCTATCAAAAAAGGGCCGGGCGTTGTGGCGGGCGCCTGTAGTCCCAGCTACTTGGGAGGCAGAGGCAAGAGACTTGCTTGAGCCTGGGAATTAGAGGTTGCTGTGAGCTGTGATGCCATGGCACTCTACCCAGGGTGACAGCTTGAGGCTCTGTCTCAAAAAAAAAAAAAAAAAGAAAAGAAAAGAAAAAGTGATGGACTGCCAATTGACCAAGGTTGTCATCCTCCCTCCTAGGAAGTACATCGTGTCCTGTAAGCAGACAGAGGTGCCCCTCTCTGTCCCCTGGGACCCGAGCAACCAGGTAAGGCTCTCTGCTCCAAGGGACCAGTCCTCAGGTCTATGGGGTCCCCACCTGCCCTGATTGGGTTTGGAAGAAGGCCTGAGGAGACAGGATATGAATGCTGGACCTCATGACCGTAAAGTTAGCAGAGGCCTTGCCTGTGTCCCCGTGTTTGGCAGGAGAGCTGTGGCCCCGAGAGG
>CAUYRH010140031.1:0-21389 GCA_963574655.1 Perodicticus potto
TTCAGATACAATCAGAGATATTTTCATCAACCTGATTGCGATAACATTCAAGAGACTTTCTCATTACTTTGTGAGAACAATTTTGATCCGTATTTAGAAGTTTTCTCCTAACCCTTCAAATATGTACCACAGGTGTGACCCTGCCCTTCCTTCCATCTACGAGTTGTGTGTATACACACACTTGAAAATTAGGGTTACATGTTATATAGTTTTGTACTAGTATTTGTTATTTCATATTATATTGAAAGCATTTTCCTATGCATACCACTGAATAATTCTCAGAAAACATACATTTAATGCCTGTATAATATTTCATGTTATAGATAAATCATTTAAGTAGATTAAAAAGACAAGGATAAAAATGATATGGACTTTACGATTATAGCTAGGTAGATGTGGCACATGAAAGATTAATAATGCTGGGGTAATGGGAGATTTTGCCTTTTATTTTTTCTGGTGTGGGTTATTTTCATAATGTAGTTTTTAAAAGATTTTTCAGCCCTTGGTATTCATCCTTTCAGTGAGTAACATTCTCTGGTCGTTTTACGATGTGCAAAGTTACCAGTTAATAATAAAGATTGTGCTTCTGGTTGACATCCCATCCTGAGTTTGGATTTAGAGAGAAAGGCTCATTGGAGGGAGGGAGGGAGGGGCAGAGGGGAATCTTCAACAATGCCTGTCAGTGTCACTGCCTTGTAGGCACAGCGAAATGATGACAGTGTGGCCACTAAACAGTGGGGAGCAGGGAAGAGGGCGTGTTCTTTGTGCTTCTGGGAAGAATGGCAGCGAGCTGCTAAAGGCAGCCTTACAGAGTCCACCACCCTCTCCTCTCTGAGAGCTGAATTACCTTGTCAATATAATAAGTAATAAAAACCAGAACAGACTTGTTTTACTAGGCTGGTATTGCTCATGTTGATTTATTAACTAATTTTGTTTTTCTTCTTAGTCATAAACAAACCAAGATGGAAATTTGAGATTTTAATCAGAGGCTTTGGCAATCAATGGCTCTGGTAATGAAATGTTATTTAATTTATAGCCTCTTTGTATTCATTTATGGCACCTACAATGTTATATGGGGAGAAAGGTACAGACTCTAGCTGGTTTACAGTAATGATATAATTTGTTAATTGGTTAAGAGAAAAAGACAATACAAAAAATATTAAAGGGTGGCTGTTATCAAAACATCTCCAAAAGTTCCTTGAAAGAATGATGCAACTAGTAGGTTTTTTTCCTATTACAAAAGAATTTTAGCTCAGTTTGGTGGGACTATTCTATCATGTTATATCTGTTTATGAATCTCTAAATGTCAGAAAAACAGGGATACTTAAAGAAGACCAAGCTATTTGAGGGTAGTTACTCTGAATTTAAAATAAGGTATAGGTTATGATATTTAAACTATCTTAAATATAATCCTATATGATAATGAGAAAACCTAACTTTACACTGTCAAACAGTATTTGTCAGGCCTTATCCCCAATTTCCAGCAACACCTCTCCGAGTATCCCAGCTTCTCAGACCAGCACACTCTTGAAACTCCAGAAATCTAGTGTTGAGCCTCTGGAACCTGCCACGCCATTTTATTCCTCAGTTCCTTTGCACAGCACCACCCCCTGGCAGTATATCTGGAAAACAATTTTTCACCCTTCAAAACCAAGAAGACATCCTCTTTTTCCGGGATGCTTTCCTTGACTGATCGTAAGATGACTTATCTTATATCTCTGGGGTTCTTCGAACATCGGGCTGTGGGCACCATCTTTCTTTTGTTGGGTATCTCTCCATCCTGAGCCACTGGAGGTCAGGGGTTGTGTCTCCCTCTCATTTGAGTCCTCACTGCCTGGCATTTACTGGACAGTACAGTTTATATTAAAGTGAATGCTTCCATTGCATATAGCAAGTGACTCTTATCAAAATGTGTTAAGTAACCTTTAGTTCCTAAAACCTGGGCAGAGTCCCAGTGGTCCAAATGATGCCTGCACCGCCCCCTTTTGCTAGAAGGAGCGGCAGTGATTTAAATGCCTTTTCAAGCTTCTCAGAGCCCTGATTAATATTCTCTGATTCTCTGTGTGGGAATACATTTAAACCTCTCCCTCAATTCTGACCTACCTGGCAGGGGAACAAGAATTTACAATGTTATTCACCCACAATGAAGATTACATGCCTGGCAATTTGATTTAATTATTTCTGGCGCTTGATGCAGGCTGTTCTTATCTTCCTAGGGGAAAAAAAAGACTCTAGTTCTGAAGGGTTTTGGGCCACTTTTGATTCAGTGTTATCCCAGAATAAATCAAGTGATAATATTTTTCCATTTTTAAGCTGGACATTTACCCTGCATCAGAGCTTTATTTCAAAGTTTTCTGTTACTTCGTTTGGGCAGAAATTTCTAGTGTTGCTTCAGTTACCTTCAATGATACACATGTAGAAAGAGGTATTTTGTTCAGGGTTTTCCAATCTCAGCACTATTGGTGTTTGGGATGGATAATTGTTTGCAGGTGATTGCCCTGTGCGTTGTAAGATGTTTTGTGGCATCCTTGGTTCCTATCACTAGATGCCAGTAGCACACACAGCCATGGACATGGACGCAACAATAAAAAATGTCTCTAGATATCATGGCGGGGGCAGAGGAAAAATAGTCCCTGATTGTGTGCACTGATACACTATAATACATAGAAGTAAATGCCTATAACTCATACCCTCACACACTCTCACATACAGCCCTGGCAAATTCTGCTTGTCTTTCATTTATTATATGAAAATCACTTGTTTTAGAAATACTTTTCCAGGCTGTGTGCGGTGGCTGTCATTTGTAATCTTAGTACTCTGGCGGCTGAGGCAGGTGGATTGCTTGAGCTCAGCAGTTCGAGACCAGCTTGAGCAAGAATAAGATGCCATCTCTACTAAAAACAGAAAAATTAGCTGGGCCTGGTGGTGGGCACCTGTAGTCCCACCAACTCAGGAAGCCACAGCAAGAGGATCAGTTGAACCCAAGAGTTTGAGGTTGCTGTGAGCTATGCCACCATGGCACTCTACCAAGGACAAGAAAATGAGACTCTGTCTCAAAAGAAAAGGAATATTTTTCTAGTTTAGGGGTATGTTGAGGTGTGTTATGGCACCGTGTGTGTGTGTGTGTGTGTGTGTGTGTGTGTGTGAGAGAGAGAGAGAGAGAGGCCACACCTGAGTGAAAAGTATAGTCTCCCTGGAAAGGTGACCAGGTCAACTTTCCTTTCCAGGGAGGACACACCCAGGTGGTCCAAAGGAAACACTACAGGACGCCTGTTCCTTGCTAGTGAGCCTTAAAATAAAATAAATTCTATATATTTTTTTTCCTGTTTCACCTCTTTTGGCTTTGAACCCTGTTTCGTTGCTGGATGTGAGGGATGTATCAGATTGTAAAGACTAAGCCCTCCTGGACAGTCCTGTTCTTACATGCTGGCTCAGGTAGATTTCTAACGTGCTTATCGGCCAGTAACAAAGCTACTGTATTCCAGATGCCATCCTAAACCCTTTACTCACTCATTTCTTTTTAGATTTTCTGAAAATGCTACTATGTATACACATGAGGAACCAGGGCGTAGAGCATTGAGTACACACAGCTGTTAAATGGCAGAGCTCACTCTTCACCACTGTCCTGTGCTAACTTGCACAGATCTCCTAGATTTGCTTATAAGAGCCTCAGATGACTACATCATAATCTATTTATGTTAATGACTTTTACTTTTTTTTTTGAGACAGATTCTCACTTTGTTACCCTGGGTAGAGTGCCATGGCGTCACAGCTCATAGTGACCTCTAACTCCTGGGCTTAAGCAATTCTCTTGCCTCAGCCTCCTGAGTAGCTGGGACTACAGGTGCCTGGCACAATGCCCGGCTATTTTTTTTGTTGCAGTTGTCATTTTGTTTAGCAGACTTGGGCTAGGTTCAAGCCCGCCTACCTCGGTGTATGTGGCCAGTACCCTAACCACTGAGCGACAGACGCCAAGCCGACCGTCTTCTACATTTTTTATCGGCTTTCTTCCAATGCTGGTTGAAAACAAGAGGGACTGAAATAAACAAGGATATACTCAACACTTGGGGACTAGGCATAGTGTCTCATGCCTGTAATCCTAGCACTCTGGGAGGCTAAGGCAAGTCGATTGCCTGAGTTCAGGAGTTCAAGCAAAAGCAAGACCTCATCTCTAAAAATAGCTGGGCACTGTGGTAGGAGCCTATAGTCTCAGCTACTTGGAGGCTAAGGCAGGAGAATCGCTTGAGCCCAAGAATTTGAGGTTGTTGTGAGCTCTGATGCCACAGCACTCTACCCTAGGTAACAAAATGAGACTCTGTCTCTAAAAAACAAACAAAAAAAAAAGTTTTAGTAGCAGCAACCAGAAACACAGTTGGGGAAGGCTGGTTCTCTTTATCTTGGCATAGAAGTTATATAATGCAAGCATTCTGGCTGTATTTTTATAGTAATTAAATGGAAGATATAATTAATTCTCTTCTATTTATTTCATGTAGCAGATTAAGTCGTAAAATGTAGAATGCTTGGCTAAATTATTTCTCCCCAAATTAAATTTTCAAAGGAGAGCATGATTCATCTTAAAGCTAAGAGAAGGTGCACGGGTCTTACTTGAGTCCCCTGCCATACCCCCACTGCTTTTGTTGGAGGGTCATCACAGGCTGACTCTGATTAGGAGCTTTGAGAAAGGAGGAATTCTACATGGGGGGTGTGAGACATTCTCAGGAGGTCCTAGTGGCTTTCGGTTGCTCTTCTCTAAGTGGAAAATATTCCCAGCAGTTGGGTGGCCCATCCTGCAAGGAGGAGTAGCCCAACCCTATCACATATCTTTTCTCTTACTTCCTATGGTTATTAAACACTAGTGGCAAAAGGTATGACTCTGAGGGGGGTAGGGCATGCCAGGGAGTGTTCTGGAAATGAAGACTGGAGAGGAGAGAGAGGCACAGCCAGCACAGGGCAGCCCTCCCCAGAGTTCCCATGGCAAGCCCAGCATCTCCATTATTTCTCCTACCTGGTCAGACCTGTGGGCACAGTGCCTGCCCTCCCCCTAGGCCACAGGCTCAGGGCAGAGATGCTCAGGTGGAGAAGAGGGGGGTGAAGGCAGGGGAAGCCCCCACACAGGATAGCCAGGACCCTCGTGTGGTTAAGAAACCTGTAGCTCATCCCGATGGGTCTGTGCTCTGGGGGAGTCACCATGTCACTCAGAGTGACATGAGAAGGTGGGGTCCAAACCTGGGATGCAAAGTTAACGATGTAGGTAGAAAACTTGAAGACTAAGGATTCTAGTTACATAAATGACTATGTTCTGTGTGGCGGTGGGGTGGCGAGGATTCCTTAATGCTTGGAGACCCTCCCACATCCCTGGCTGTCCCCTTTGCAGTGTGATTTTTCCTGTGGGCAGACATTCCTGTCTATCTGGCAGATGTCTGTTCTTTCTGAAAGCCCCTCTGCTGTGATTTCTTCATGTAGAAATGGCTGATCGCTCCTCCGCTGTACAGAATTCAGCACATACTTGTTGAATGAATAGTTAATCCCATACTAGGAGCTACACTTTTTATTATAATAAATAAGCATTGTGAAAAAAATTCAAATAGTGCTGAAGTGTGTAAACCATTCAGTTTTGATTATTTATCTATCCATCTTTTATTCAACAAACATTTGTTGCACTCCTGGTGCTGGATATTATACCAGCAGCAGGGAACACAGAAGAGAAAAAAATTGACAAAGTTTTACCCCTTACAACCGTAACATTCGAGTAGAATGAGGCATAGACCGTAAACAAACAGCAAATATATCATGTCAGATAATAATGAACTGTGAAGAAATACAAAGCCAGGCAGCAGGGTTGCAAATTATGGGGTTCACACAGTGTTATTTGAGGCAGACTGGGCAGGGAACATCTGAGCAGAGGCCTAAATATAGGTGGGGGGCCAGCCGCAGAACATACCTGGCAGCACGTGGGTCCAGGTGAAAGGGATGGCGGGTCCAAAGGCTCTGCAGTGAAAATGAGTTGGGTATATTTGAGAAACAGAAAGGACAGACTTAGGAGATAAGCTCAGATGGGTAGTCGAGGGCCAAACATGCAAAGCTTGATTGGGCGTGAAAAGGACTTAGAATTTTGCTCTAAGAGATGTGAAGCCATTGAGCAGAAAAGTGACATGATCAGAGTTAGATGTGTAAGAGTCATTTTCAGAGCATTTTAATCATTCTTTATTCAACCAGCATTTATTAAGCACCAATAAGTGCTGGGCCTGTGCTAGACATGGTGGGTGGGTGGTAGATAAAGGACACAGTTAATGCCTTAAAAAAACTACCAAGCAAACCCACCGACATCTCACCGGGTTAATGTTGTGATGGTCAGCACCATAGAGGGCTACGGTCCCAGGATGAAGGGACTCAGGACATAGGTGGAAATAGAGGGCATAGGAGGAAATCTTTCAGATGAGGAGGTTGTTGATGTTTCTTATCTGTGTTATAAAGCATCTTTTGTATATACCTGATAGATTTGGAGAACACTCTCCTAAGTAAAGTATCTCAAAATGGAAAAGCAAGCATCCCACATATTCATTACTAATCTGAAAATAGTAGATCAACAACTACAGACCCACACAAGAGAAAAGCACAATTAAATTAAAAAACGGGGGTGGGGAGGGGACTCAGTAAGTTCCCACCTATCTAGTACCACATAGGGGTATGTGGCACACTTCTGAGGTGAAGGTCTCAACTGCAAGTCAGACTTGGGACTTGACTGTTACAAATAATGTAACCTAATCATGTGTACCCTTATATTAACCCCCCTCCAAAAAAAAAAAGCAGGACTGTATGTTGCTATGGGGACATGTAACGGGGAGACTTACCTCAGAATGGAGTTAAGGGAAGGATCTTTTTTTGTTTGTTTGTTTGCAGTTTTTGGCTGGGGATGGGTTTGAACCCGCCACCTCCAGTATATGGGGCCGGTGCCCTACTCCTTTGAGCCACAGATGCCGCCCCAAGGGAAGGATCTTTGACAACAGGATGTTTTAATGTTTAGGCTGAGTTCTGAAGGATGAGCCGTAGCTGGTCAGGCAAAGAAGTAGAGGCTAGACAAGGGCCGGGCATGTTTGCAGGTGTGGGGCGGGGAGTTGGGAGCTGCAGTGGGAGCGGAGCATGATGAGAGAAGAAGCGGATTGGTCTGCATGGCTAAATGTGCATGATCAGCCTTTTAAACAGACAAGGAGTCTGGGCATGGTGGCTCATGCCTGTAATCCTAACACTTTGGGAGGCTGAAGTGGGCAGATTGCTTGAGTTCGGGAGTTCAAGACCAGCCTGAGCAAGATCAAGACTCCGTCTCTAAAAAAAAAAAAGATAGCTGAGCATTGTGGCGGCACCTGTAGTCCCAGCAGAAGCAAGAGGATCACTTAAGCCCAAGAATTTGAGGTTGCTTTGAGCTACAATGGCACAGCACTTTACCAGGGTGACAGTGTGACTCTGTCTCTAAATAAACAGACACAAAAGGGACATAACAAGGCTTGCATTTTATTTTATTTTTTAAAATTTCAGAATATTATTGGGGTATGAATGATTTGGTTAGAAAGATCACTTTGGCTACTGAATGGAGCGTGTTTGGGGAAAGAGCAAAGATGGGAAAGAGAACAGTCAGGCGTCATACCAAGGCCTCGGCGAGAGTAGACACTGTGGGCACAGGGCAGCGTGGCGAGCTGGGCAGTGTGACGGAGGTGGAGTGGGAACACTGGACAAATGACTGGGTCTGAGGAGGGAGGGAGGAAGGGCGATGAACCTTGGTGCTGTTTGGAAGTGATGGATGTCAGGGGTGTTTATCTAGATGAAGAACAGAATATGAGAGAGAAATGTGATGGGAATGAAAGACGAGGAGCTCATTTGGGGGCAGTTTGAAGCAGCGGCAAGGAGCTACCTGATTGGCAGTTGGCTGTCTGAGTCTGAAGGTCCACAGGGAGGTAAGGAGCAAGGACTCACCCTTGGGAGCGTTGGTGGGTAGGTGATTAAGCTCAAGGCAGTGGATGGAGTTGCTGGAGACTGCCTAAAGCCCTTAGCATCCCTGTTGTTTCAGTGCCGGTGTTGGCTGTGGCACAGGCAGGCGATGTGGCAGGTGCGGCTGGAGGCTACTGGAGCAGGGCAGGTGGGCCCCGGCTAACAAGGGACCTCAGGACAGTGGCCTTCCCGATGATAAATGAGCCCAGGACTCTGCCTGACAAGCTCCTCCAACCTTCCCACTTTAGTTGTTTGGAGGCTTTTGCCCGTGAATAATCAGTCTTGTTTTCGGTTTCCTAGTTGAGGATTAGAATGGGAATTTTAGAACCTTTACTTCTCTTGGCTTTATGCCGCTGCTATATGAGGAGCAGCAAAGAAAGATGTGCCTCTTTATTCCTTGCATGCTTGTGCTGCAGCCTTTTCACTAAATTCACATTAGAAATACTTCATACAGCTTTGAAAGCCATCATTTAAAATGGTTTTTTTCCCATGTGGGTTATTGCCACTTTTTAACTATTGTGAGTAATGCTGTTATATACACTGGATACATCCCCAGAAGTAGAATTGCTAGATCATATGGTGACTCTGCACTGAATTTTTAGAGGAACGGCCGTACTGTCTTCCACAGTGGCTGCACCATTTTACTTTTCTGCCAGCAGTTTGCAAGGATGCCAGTTTCTCCACAGCCTTGCCAACATTGGCTGTTTTCTGATTTTTTAGATAATAGTCTTCCTAATGGGCATGAAGGAATGTCTCCTATTTCTTTACTTCCAAAATTCTGGAACACACGGTTTTTATTTTGCATTCGTATTTAAAAAATGGCCCTTTAACTTCATGGGTTTCACATTTGTCAGTTGAGGAAAAGCGTAAAGAGATCGCTCGGTAAGCTCCCACCCCAGCAGCAATAGCAGTGTCTAGCCCACCTTACTGAAATATACATCCATAATTTATGAAAATGAGGGGGAAATGGGCCTTTCAGAAATGTTGCAGTCAAAACTGAATATATACTCTTTGTTTTTAAATATTGCTCTGTGATCACTATATTAATATTCATAAAGCTCTTGAAAGGAGATTGTCATTTGGTATTAAAGCCATTACAGTTGTCACTGGGTTTCAAAGCGTTGCTGCAGAGATTAAATTGCCCCTGCTTTCCAGGGCTCTTCAGATTAACTGCATCGGCTATGACTGCTTCAGTCATTTGTAAGCCTGCCCTCCTGAAACCGAGAGGTGATTATTGGAAGGACTGAAGTCAGGAGAGAATGCTTTGGAAGGAGCTTCCGGAATTTGGAGTTGCAGGGGTGGGGAACCTACAGCCTTCAGGCCACAGATGGCCTTCTAGGTCCATAAGTGAAGCCTTGCGACTGAATCCAGATCTTACAGAACAAACCCTGGAGCTACATTTGATTTGCACTTTATGGAGATAATGTCCCTGGGAATAGAACACCACCACCAGAAAATGGTCCCCTGCTGTGAAATGAATGCCACCAAGCACAATTTACTGGGACTTGACATTGAGGCGAGGCCATGCTGTTTGTTTTCAAAATGGGTAGCTTGTATTTCTTGACATTTTATCCCAGTGACTTTTACATTAACAAAAGTCAGTGGGTGCTGTGGAAATAATCAGCCTTTGGCAGAGCTAAAGCCCTCCTGTTCTCCACACATCTGGGAGAAATCTGTCCGGGTGAGTGTCAGGAGCCACAGGACCCAAGCTGTGGAGCCAGAAGGGGTTGGTTTCTTTAGGGTGGTCTGATTTTTGATGGACAAATTTCTCCAATGAATTTTTAGACAAATTTAAACCAATTAATTAGTAAATTGATAATAATATGAGCTAACATATTCTCTGCCAACAGTGAGTCAGGTGAAGTAGAAAGCTTATGTGGGTCACTATGAAAGTTTTTAGACAGAGTATATTATGGTCCATTATTTCACTTCCAAGAAACACAGTGAATCCTTTCTGATTCACCTGTTCAAGTTTGTTCAAGTTTC
Organism: Perodicticus potto; assembly: GCA_963574655.1. Lineage (NCBI taxonomy): Eukaryota > Metazoa > Chordata > Mammalia > Primates > Lorisidae > Perodicticus > Perodicticus potto. Next base: position 9,970 of record CAUYRH010140031.1, read on the forward strand.
AACTTGGTCAGCCTATTGATGTTGCTGGGAGGGCTGCATTTGTTTCTTGATTTTTGTGTATCTCAAGACTTTCATAATGACCCATGTATGAGGGTTGTGTTGGTACCCTGATTTGGTAGCCGTGTAACCATATATTAACCTTTACTTTCAAATTCAAGCAATATTGTTATTTTGGAGAATAGAAAATAAACCCTAAATTGAATCTTCCTAAAAGTTGTGCTAATAATGGGACAACTTTTTACTTGCAGTCATTTTAGAAGAGAAGTTTTGATGTTATTGCATTTACTGGTGAAAGTAGAGGGAAAAATTAGTAGAAAACTTTTTAAAATTTCAAAGTCCATTTTGCATGGGTGGGCAATGGATGGGGAAACATCATTTTTAATTTTAAAAAATGACAAGTTGGATGGAGGTATCCTTTTTAAAAAAGTTATTAAGAATCATGCAACCAAAAAATGCTAGAGTATATAACTCATATTTTAAGGATCTTACCCAATTTAGGTCCCTTAATGTTCACAGGACAAGATAGACTTGAGACTTACCTGTGGAAAGGGTTCAATTTACAAGTAGCCCAGCCAATGGGTTGCAGAAGCCTGGGGCAAAGCTTAGCTAGCTGAAGTCTTTTAAGTGTCATGAGGTGACTTTAAATTCTATTTAATTTTCAGAAACAGCTATTTCTAAAAAAGTAAGCTAAATTTTGTAAAGCACACCTTTAGAATGAATAGTGATAGTAAATGTTAAAATAATTATTTTCTATAGTATTCAAGTCTATCAATACTGTTTTATCAGATTGTTTTTAACTTTCTTATTTCTTAAATCAGTATTTTAAAAGAGCATTAAATTGTGTTTTTAAGTCCAGAACTAACATTTTCTATTTGGGCAGATCTAGTTTGTTCTCTTTAAAGCAAACCAAACACACACAGTATGTTGTGGGGTTTTTTTTTTTTTAAGTCCTTAAATTAACCTTTGAAAGAATTGACTAAAGCATAAATTCAAATGAATCAGCAAAATCTGGGATATTTTGAAGGTGCCAGTATAATTTACACTATAAGGCATAATTCTCTTGTGAATTAAACCTAAGATTTGGCTTGGTCTTACAGTAGCAAACTAATTCCTAAAAAAAATTAATTGACAAGAATTATTACCCTCTCCCCCCAAACAAAAAACTATTAGAGATCAGAAAGCAGAAATGAATATCATTGTAATCATAATTACCTTAATCCATCCTCTCCAGTGGTTCTCAACCTTCCTAATGCCACGACCCTTTAATACAGTTCTTCATGTTGTGGTGACCCTCAACCATAAAATTATTTTCATTGCTACTTCATAACTGTAGTTTTGCTACTGTTATGAATCATAATGTAAATATCTGATATGCAGGATGTATTTAGGTGACCCCTATGAAAGGGTCGTTTGACCCTCAAAGGGGTCGCATCCCACAGGTTGAGAACCTCTGCTCTAGACCCACAAATGCTAAGTTGTAGAATTGGGCATCAGAATTCCCAAATCAACTACTCTTAAGACTCCAATGGACCTCTGGATTCTATGGCTGATGTTGATCCATTTATAATGACCTTTCTTTGATTATGTAGTATTATTAGTTTTATTCTGCACCTAAGGTTATTGCTTAACTCAGGTTCCAAGCATCCAGGGCGCTTTCCTCCCTATGTAACAGTGATACCACTTTTAGGATAGTGCTAAAATGTCCTTCAAGTAGTACCACTCAAAATGTGATCCTCATACCCAAACAAGTGAGCTGTTTGTTCCTGGTCCGCAATGAAGTAAGGAGTTTGCACTGTCATATATACCAACTACATCCCTGAACACACTGTTTAGTTCATCTTTCCATCATAACATCCTTCTCAGTGAAGGAAGCAAGCAAGTTGATTTACATTGTGAAACAAGCCCCTTATCTCATTATGTCTTGGCGCCTCTCTTATCTTTTCTCTCTTTCAGGGATTTTCTGCAGACCCTGGAAAATTTTAGAGCATGGAATTTTTGTAAGGTTGTATTGGCAAAGCGTAGTCTTATACTGAGGTCAGACAATTAAGTTTCCCAACTCATCCTAGAAAAAGTGCTACGTGCTTCATTGCTGAGTATCACCACGGTCACCTTCAAAAGTACTCTTCTTGGGAAGCTATGTTAATGATGCCAGTGCCTCATCCACTCTTCAAAACAATTTTGAAATAGTTTCTAGAATGACCATCAGAGCTGTTGTTGTACAAGGTCTGACAATTAAGTTTATGAACTTGCCACCATGCACTTAGGTACAAGCAACTCAGTAAGGGTTCGTAACCTTGGTATATCAGTGTCTCAGAGCTGTGTTTGTGTTTACATGGGCAGTATCTTGCTGAGTGGTGCTCATTACTGTTGTTGCATGTTTTTGTGTGTGGTCTGATGACAGCTCTGATGGTCATTCCAGAAAAAGAGTCCCAAAATCGCTTTAAAGGGTAGACTAGGCACTGGAGTCCGTGCACAGCTTCCCAAGGGGAGTACCTCGAAGGTGATCGTAATGATGATATTCCACAGTGAGATAGGATGAGTTTTTCTAGGGTGAGTTCTCAAACTTAATTGTCAGACCTTCATATATCCAATGTATATCATCATATTTAGTTATTCCATTTATTACCTTCTGGCTAATACCTTTTCATGAAAGGTATTTTTCTTTTTCAATAAAGCATCAACTTGTATATAAATTTGATTCTTTAGGGAGGCAGATTAATAAGTTAATTCATGTTATTATGCATGGTTTATAAATGCAGGTTGAACATCCCAAATCTAAAATCTGAAATGCTCCAATGTCTGAAACTTTTTGAGCACTGGTATTGCTCAAAGGTCATGCTCAAAGGAAAGGTCATGCTCAATTGAAGTCTCTCAGATTTTGCATATTCAGGCTAGGGATGCTCAATTGATAAGTATAATGCAAATATTCCAAAATTTTAAAAAAAGAAACCAAAATCTGAAACACTTCTGGTCCCAAGCATTCTTAGGTGAGATACACAACCTGTATTGATTATTATTGGTAAGTGCTTACTGAGGCGCTGTGCCAAGTACTTTATATGCTTTAGCGTACTTTGTCTTTACAATAACACATGAGGCGAGGGTTTTTACCATCTTCTTTTTGGAGATGAAGAAACTGAGGCTTAGAGAGGCTACATAATCTACCCAGTGTCAAAATCTAGTCAGTAGTAAAGGAATGATTCAAATCCAGATCTCTGCAGCTTTAAGGTTTTTTCTCTTAACCACTCAAAAGCCCATAGGGGTCAGGCAGGTAAATGAGTGAAGCAGATTTAGATTCTGGAAACAAGATGGACAAAGCCCTGGCAGAATCTCCTTTAACTACAAATAAATAGGAAAATTGTTTAAAATCTACTTTTAAAAAATGTCATAATAATTGAGATCCAAAGAAAGGAAGGGAAACCCGTAGGAGTGAGAAAGGAAGTGGAAGATTATAAGTGAGAAAGGAAGTGGAGCCAGATAAGAAAGCAGCTGTCTTGGCCCTGGGAACTCTTGGATCTGGAAAGACACCTTGTGTGAGACCCATACATGCAGGGACAATCCATGTGACTGGACCACGCAGGTCTAGCAGGGAGCTAAAACCTAATCCCATATACAGCTGAGCTCCTAAGGGCTGCTGTTCTCTCAAGGATAGGACTTGAGAAATCCATCATCACACTCTTTCTCTGTACTTGCCACAGCTCACCTGGGCTCATCGTCCACTGCCCAGTAAAGGCCAGTATTCCAAGACAACAGGTGTTGCAGCAGAGTTTTATTTCACAAGGCACTGGGTAAAGAGACAAGAGTAATTTCTTAAATCTATCTCCCTGAAAATTTGGGAGAAAGGGTTTTTAAAGCTGGTTTACAGGGCAAAAGGCTAGTAAGATGAGTCTGTTTATTGGTGAGGGATGAACTCATTAGGGATCATCCTCTCAGTTGGGACATTTCCTGGATAGAAGGTCTCCAGGATGTTGGATCTGCTCCCATGCCTACCCACAGGTCCGGCTGGTGTCAGTGGGTGCCTCTGCAATGCAAAGTCTGAAAAATACTTCAAAGAACCAGTCTTACAGTAGCAAGATCATCTATAGGGACATGGTCTTTGGGTCTTATAACAGCAATGCTATCTATCTATAGACATAGAGGAGGGGCTCCCAAATCCTGCACCTATCAGAGAAGATAGCACCATCAAACAGTAACCAGTTACAGCAGTAAGGAAGTTAGGGAATAACGGCTGCTTAACCTCTGGCTATATCTATACTTTTATAAAAATCAGACATCGATTGCTGTTTATACCTTATGGCTCTACATTATTCTTCATATTTTCATATAGATGGTTTCATACTGGTGTGGGGTCCAAATCTAGATGCAGATGCCTGAGGAGACAAACTCTAGACTGGAAGCTTGTAAACCCTCAGATTGGTGACATTGGTGAAGCACATTGACATCTTTCAATTCTTTTAACATTACCAGAAATGAATCTGTATGTGATGTATGTAAATTTTAGAAAACTGAAGATGAAGAGAGATTTGAAAAATAACCAGAAGTGATAACAGTAAATAACCTGAGGAAATGGCCAGTAGCCATCAAGGAAGAGCAATTCAACTGGCAGCATACTTCATTTTGGCCGCCATAAAGACTAAAAGGTATAGCATCTTTAAAATATGTAAAAAAAAAAAAAAAAAAAAAAAAAAACTGTCAATACAGAATTCTGTACCTTTTGAACTATCATTTAAGAGTGATAATGAAGGCCAGGTGTGGTGGCACAATGTCTGTAATTGTAGCTACTCAGGAGGCTGAGGCAGGATGGCCCCTTGAGCCCAGATAGTCAAGACTACAGTGAGCTCCATATGGCCATGCTATGGAACTCCAGCCTAGGAGATGGAGCAAGGCCCTGTCTCAAAAAAAAAAAAAAAAAAAAAAAAGGTATCTGACATGGAATATACCATGAGAGAAGAAAAGATAAACTTGATTAAAAGCAGTGATCTTACAAATGATTATGTTGAATGAAAGAAGACTGATGTCAACTACATACTGTATGATTCCACTTATATGAAATTCACAGAATGAGATAAATTAATGGACAAGGATAGATTCTGAATCACGAGAGTCCTAACAGAAAAGGAGCACGAGCGAGCCTCTAGTGTGATGGAGTGTTATAAGTCTGAGTTGATTTGGGTGGTATTCGGATTCATTGATGCATGCACATTCTGTACCTCACTGGATAGATTTTAAAACTTCACCCCTGAAGGAATTTTTTAAAGGGAGGCTATAATAAAGACTTTTTAAGTTTTCTTTTCAATGCTCATGAAAGAATTGCTCAAGATATATTTCTGTAAGAATGAGATAGAACCCAGAAAATTCAAGTGAGTTTTAACAATGAATAGTGAGAAAAGAGTGTGGTAAATAAGTGGTTTCATTTAAACAAACGTTGACTAATAACACTAATAATGACTTTTAGGGGTGGGAGTTACAAGCAAGATGGAATGAAAACACGAGATGACAATCATGAAGGTGGTGGGTGGTAATTGGAGTAAAAGTATTCTAAGATCCTTGTTTTATCCTGAAGGAGGGTAGAAATGTTGGTTAACTTTGAAGCAATGTTAAAATTTTTAAGGAACTCACAGAACAATAAAAATAGAATATCTTACTTTACTATCAATTGATTAGAAAATCAGAATTAAGTCATTGACTTTAATATTCATAGTAATCAGGAAAGGAGAAAAGCAGAAGTATAGAAAAGGCATAGTAAATAAAAAAAAATAATGGAAAGCTAGGTCCCATTAAATTAGTAATTATGATTTGGATATAATTTATTAGCAGATACAATGTTTAACATCTGCTGGAAAATAAAAATTCGACCATGCTGTTTTAGAGACTCCCAAAACCAAATTATTTAAAGCAAAAGGGTAGAAAAAGAAAAACCAGGAAGATGGTTTGAAAAATGAGAGTTTATATAACTACATTAGTATTATGGAAGATAGACTTTAGTGGAAACACAATTTTTTAGCAGTAATTTGTCAGAATATAACAATCCTAAGCCTGAACCCTTAAAATAGATAGACCAAAATTTAATATAATAACAAAAGAAATAGACAAATTCATAATTACAATGGGGAATTTTAACATGTCCATCAGAAAATAATACCTTGGGCGGTACCTGTAGCTCAGTCGGTAGGGTGCCAGCCACATACACCAAGGCTGGCAGGTTTGAACCTGGCCCTGGCCAGCTAAAACAACAATGACAACTGTGACAAAAAAATAGCCAGGCATTGTGGTGGGTGCCTATAGTCCCAGCTACTCAGGAGGCTGAGGCAAAAGAGTTGCTTAAGCCCAAGAGTTTGAGGTTGCTGTGAGCTGTGATGACACAGCACTTTACTGAGGGTGACAGAGTGAGACTCTGTCTCAAAAAAAAAAGGAAAGAAAACAATACCTTAAACAGATAAAAGTGACCAAAGTGGTGGAATAGTTCAACACTATTAAAGAATTCGATTTTAGAAGTATATAAAGACTCCTGCCCTAACAGGCAATATACATTTCAAGCACAACATACGTTACTTACACAAATTGAATATATATAAGGCCACAAAAGATGTGTCACTAAAGGGAAAGCAGAAGACAGCCAGGAACACTGAGGCTTGTGGCAAAGGGGGAAGAATGCACCTTCCTAAGGCAAACATAAATAAAACCAAACCTTTCTACGGCCCTCAGCCTCAGGTTTGGGCCTTGTGAGTGACTGCACTGTCAGAAACCATCCAAGCCTCACGTCTCTTGCTGCCTTTCCATCTTATCACCTAGTCTCTGATCTGTTAACACTCACTGATAGCTGCAGTCAAAGAAGGGGAAGCCACAATCAGTAGATACAACCACCAGTCATCTTTGGAGTCATTCATTTCTGATTTGGGGTAACAGAACACTGGGGGACAGAGGAAGAGGAAGAAGCTATGGTTTAAAATTAGGTTTATGAATCCTCTGATGAGTTTGGGGGTTATTCATTGTCCTGGGACCTCAGAACTCTCCCTTTTAGGTTGTATAAAGTCTTTCTCTAAAGATATTTAAGAAAAGATTAAATAATTTTCTTCCTGGATGCAGATAAAGCTCTATTTACGTGCTGGACATATTTAATAAGCACCTATGCTGTGCCATAGCTGAAGGAGTTATGTGAACCTGAGAACACTTGGACGTCAATTCCCTTTGTGGAATTGAGTGAGCATAGGTTTTATGAGGAAGATTATAGGAATTATACTTAGATAGCAAATTATCTTGCCTCCTTTTTTCATGGTTTATGAATAATAATGTTTATTATCATGGTTATAATATTCTAGATTTGGTGTATAGTTTCCAGACTTATTATTCTATGGTTTGCTTAACCCATTATACACGATTCATATTTAGATTTTAGTGTCTCTTCTTTATCTTTTGCTGACCTAGAAATTCTAGAGACAGCTCCATTTTTAGGCCGATGAAACACAGTGATCCCTGAAGCGATCCGGCAGTCTCCCACAGGTAGCCTCCTTCAAGCTTGAAATGATTCCATTTATTACCATGAATCTTTGCCCTTGAGAACATTTTACCTGAATGTTTGCTAATTTCCCTTTCTGCACTGCCTTTGCACATTTAATATCAGTCTGTTTCCTAAAATCTTTGTCAACTTTTCTGAGTTAAGGCTTTGATCACCAAATTATGTATCCCGTGGTGTTTAGCGTCAACACAAAAGGAATAAAACAACCTGTCATGGTTAATGTTGCAGTCTAAGTGAAGAACCAAAGTGACTATTGAGAGTGGACGTCGTCCCTATCTCTAAGGAATAAATGATGCCCAAGATTGTGTTTTTCTAAAAGCTCTAATTATTGATCCCTTTGCAATAAGTAATAAAGTACACAAACTTGCCCTGGGCATCAGAATTCTCAGTGCTGTGGAAGTTGTCATTGGCTGCGTTGGTGTCAACTTGGATGGGTTGTCCAGCACACTTGTGTTCACAGACTTCCAGCCTCGGTGTCTGTGCCCTGCCTCTCTGACTCTCTATACCTGCCCCCAACGCTTGCAGTCTTTAGTGTGTGGACTGAATAAGGATGTAAATGTTCCTGGCTTATTCTTGCTGGCCAAAAGAAACCTGGTTTTGTTTTACATAGTTTTAAACTCATTCAGTATTTTCCGCTTGCTATAAAGTGAGGAGACATGTCAATGTGATAATGACACGTTTCTCTCCGTTATGTTGATACAATTATATGATTGCTGTGTTTACAGGGTTCCTGTGGAAGACTTCATTCATTGCATTTGAGTCCCTCATGGAGGATTAGCTAAATGCTGTTGTGAGCTAAAGATAAGAAAGTGGTTTGATTTTTGTTTTTTCTTTGTTTTTGCCGCTTAACTGCTTCCTTGTTTTGAGTTCATTTGTTTTAAGCTTAGATTAAGGACAGTACCTGAACCAGAAATAAATTTTGACAGTAAATGGATAGTATCCTCATTACATAACTAGCTTGAGTAATTCTTATGAATAACACCAAGACCATAATAGATCAATGAGCAGAGGACATGACAATTCCCCAAAGAGAAAATAAGTTGGCCAGTAGCTTCTAAAAAGCTGTTTGACTCACTAATAATCACAGAAATTTAAATTAAAACAACCATGAGGTATCCTTTCCCATATTTAAAATGCTACTTTAGTAAATTATTTATTTCTAGAAATTTTAATTATAAAAAAGCATTGAAGATTTTGATGTACCTGGTTAAATTAATAAATTTTCATATATATTATCAAAGTGTTTACTAAATAGTTGTATCAGTTATACTCTCAAGTATGTCTGTCTCTCCACACATGGTCCATCTTTTAAATATTGCCAGTGATTGAATGAATTATTGCATGCCCATATCATACTTTCAGGTATAAAATGTATATTTATGGCTGCTGTGCTGCAGCATACCGGTGTGTGTGCCGTCAGAGGATCTTAAGCGTGCTGCAAACATTTTTAAAGATCATTAGTTAAATTATTTTTTTAAAGAAGTTCAAAGCATAGTAAGTATATTCCTTTTTTTTACACTTTTTTTAATCAACATAATTCAAGTATGCCATGGAAGTTTATAAGTTCAAGTGTGCCATGAGATAAAAAAAAGATGAAAAACACTGATTTTATATAAAACAACATAGATCCTTGTAAAAAGGACAAGTGACATTTTAGGTAGCCTCTGCCCCCCAAACTCACTTGATCAAATGCGGCATAAAGGAGGGTGAAGGGTGGGGGTCCCCAGCACCACCAGTTGGTTTTTCATCCCTTTATTTCCCCTTACTACAGTCTAGGGAATGTTTTGAATCTGGATGAGACAGCCTGCTGGTATAGCCTGTTTCCTCTAAACATTGGAAAATGATTGTGCAAATGCTGTTAAAACTTATTTCCGTGGTTAAATCATCCACTACTGTTTGGAAAAAAACCTGGACTGTCTCCAAGGAAAATAACTTTCCGTCCGATGTTGAAATGCTCTTGTTGGCTGCCCTCACTTAGTTTTTCACTTAGTATTGAAAACTGACATTATGAGACTGTTGTCTTCTCAGGACATGTGTGGGACATCGGAATCATCATCATTCTTCAGCTCTCTTTAGCCTCGTCTATTTCCATGCTATTATCTGGTGTGTCTGCAAAGAATTCTTAACAAGCCGTCTTGTGAAGAGAGCTGAGCTTTCTGCAGGTGTCCTCCCTACCACATCAAAATGAATAGGAAAAGCTCCCATAGAAAGACTTATCTTTGCAATCCAAGGACATCACATGTGTGTGCGTGTTTAACCTAAAAATATCTGACGTTCTTTGCTATTTTTAAAGTGTGTGCCTTATTTGAGAGGCAGTAGCAAAATCTCACAATCAAAATAATTTTATTTTTAAGGTAGAAAAAAATTAGAAGCGATGAAATGTTTTGACTGGTGTAGCGCTGAAGTGCTGATGCAAGCTGCTCATGTGAGCATATCAGAAGAGTCTTTGTTGTGTAATATTTAAGCTCCCTGCAAGTTCTGCTTGTTACTAGAAACTTTTGGAGGTCTTTTTGTGTGTATGCTGATTTGGAATGGAAATATTAGAGGTTTAGAGTCTTCATCATCAAAAATCGTGGATGGATTATGAGTGAGCTAATCACTCTTGTATCTAATTTCTTCAAGCATGGAATATATGGTGCCTATTAATTGTATAACGATGTCTTAATATAAGAAGAACGAGTGGGCTTTGGTATGTGACACCCTTGGATCAAATTCTGGCTCCGTTAGATACTAAAACATGACCTTAATTTACTTTATGTCCCCGAGTCTGTTTCTTCACTTAAAATGTGGAAAGAAACACGCATTTGGGCAGGGTTGTGAGGATTAAAGATAGTATATGCCATATCTAAGAATGAACATATGTTAATTGCTGTTAATATTTCCATAGCATGTTAATTAATATTATAAATAAGTATTTGAACAAGTTGCTTTTTGAATGACTTTACCACTCACCCAAACTGAACACAATAACACAGTGTACTTTGGGTTAAATATGCTAGTATGAGGAGTTTTCCAGGTGACTCACACTCTTTCCACTGCTGTTATGCTCAATAGCGTGAATAGCAAGCATGGTGAGATGGCTCAGCGGGTCCCTGTTGTTTTCTGGGACCTGAGAAGAGAGCTTTTTTCACCAGAAAAAGCAATAAGCCCATATAGGATTCTGTCCACACTTGTGTATTCATTAGCACCATGCTGAACCAAATGTATTTAATTGGATGCTTAATAATTCTGATTCAGACACTTTATAGGGTGTGAGAAAGATATATTCTATTTCTGTCAGGAACTTGCAATGTAAAGGATTCAGAACAATCTGTAAAAAAAAAAAATCTGTGCTCATAACTTAGCATTATTAGTTCATTTCCTATGCCTATCTAGCACAGTCATAAACCCCCGGAAGATCTGTCAAAAACAGTGTCCACACTGGAAATGTCCTAAATGTCCATCAATTAGAGAAGAGATGAACAAATTTGAGTATATTCATAAAACACTATGCTACTCAACAGTAAAAAATTCGGAGTTACTGATGGATACAACAGCATAGGTGAATTTTTGAAGTATTTTGTTGAGATAAGCCAGATACAAAAGAATATGTACTGTAAGATTATATTTTTATGAAGTATAAGAACAGGTAATCTATAATAATAGGAGAATACCAGTTATTACCTCTGGGGAGGAAGGAAGTATTGACTGGGAAGAGGCAAAAAGGAGTTTTCTAGGATCAAGGAAATATATCTTGCAAGGGTATATATACAAACACACACATATACACACATACTTTTCTTTTTTTTTTTTAATACATGTATTTTATTATTCTTCATTACATTATTCCCCCCCACCGCCACCCCTCAGTGGTAAGACAGAATTGATTTACAGAAAAGAATACAGAAAACACTAAAGCTCCTGGTAG